>JAYESA010000010.1:186889333-187157064 GCA_036927795.1 Iris macrosiphon | reverse complement strand
CTCCCCCTCTCTCTCTCTCTCTCTCTCTCTCTCTCTCTCTCTCTATATATATATATATATATATATATTCCTTAAATCCTTAAATCAATTAAATAATTTTTCCTATCATATTAACTTAAATTTTGAAAAAAGAGAGAAAAAAAAGATATATAAAAGGAGAATGAGCAAAGAAACAAAGAAGAGGGTTATGGTTTAGTACTCCTTAGAACAAACTCAAAATAAAGATTTGAGTGAAGATGGAATGAAAGATACGCAAACTAGCAAATCTATTCTCTTTGTTTTGTATTTATGTATTTGTATTTTTTTTATTTTTAAGAAAGAAAGGCTATAGATAATCCATCTAGTTTTGTCAAAAAATAGAAAATATATTAGATATTTAATCAAAAGTTAAACATATTTTTGTATTATAGATTTAATTTTTAAAAAAAAATCTAAATATGGGAGAACTGATAGTTAAATTTTTGAAAAAAAATATAGCTGGTCAACCTCTTAAAAATAAGAATAGGATAAATAGAATGAAAACATGGGTTCATTTAATAACACCTTATTTTTTGAAGTCCAAACAGTAGATGTTTTATTTGATCCAACTGAGGGACAATAACCTGACAAGCTCTGAAGCTCATTTTGAACTATACATTGCTTTTTTCATTGTACTGAATAGGCTACCAATCATTCAAACCTTAGGAAATCAACATCACAACAAATAGCTGACTAGTAAATTCACATATATTGCACAATTTTTTTTTTTTTTTTTTTGATATTGTTGATAAGATACTTCTTTCCATAATTTTAAGATAACGTTAGGTTTTAAATTATTTTCTCGACAATGTGCTGGATCAAAGAGATAAAGTTACTTTTTTTAATTAGTTTCTTCCGCACTTAGTTTTTTTTTTCTTCTATAATTTTGAGATAAAATTAGTTTTTAAATTAATTTTTTTTTCATAATGCGACGAAGCAAAGAGAAAAAAGTAGTTTCTTTCGATTTTTCTTTTACTAATTAATGAAAGATATACAAACCGCTTAAACAACTTGTTTTTGAATGGTTTTCATAGAAGTAGAGATGGACATGTCCTTTGAAGCCAATTTTAAGATTCTTGATATATTATTTGCCTAAACCTTTATTTTGGACTTTTTGAGTCTCCAAACTATGATACGCCCAGTTGAGTTAATTAGTGTATATTTGAGTGCTTGGATATCTTGTATGTATGAATTAAACTATTTCTACAAGTGGATCATCTTAGTGGAGGAGATGAGGGGTGCACGAGAGGAGGTAGACATTTGGTGTCACCTTGAGGAAAGTCCACCAGAGCAGAGTTTCACAGTATTTGGGGGTGGGAAACATAGAATTTAATATTGAGGTGGCCCTTTCTTTCATGCACTTTCTCATAGATAAGGTGATGGATAAGAAGATTGTGACTACTTATGTGAAATCTGAAAAACAGTTTGATGATGTGTTCACATTTCATTTCACTTTGATTATTCACGCTTCGTGGGTTTGCTCAGGTGCCTCGTTGCCAGGCCAACTTTTCAACAACTGTCGCCTATCTCACCCTACACTTAGGGTGTGCCTTCGCCTTTTGGATCATCTTCAGTCTAATGCGGTATCCTCCAAGTGGATCAAATGATAAACACGTATCATTTTGTCGACTATTTTGAACTTGTGAAGTAGAGTGTGTTGGTATTAGGTGGGGTTCCTGTTAGGTGATCCCTCCTTAATTGGAGAGAGGGTTTGATGTTCCCAAGGTTCATTCACCTTGGAGAAAGTCTAATGACTTTTGGAGTTCCCATGCTTAATGAACCTTGGATAAAACGAATCTTGGAGGAGAAGGTTCATTCCCTTCTGGCTATATAAGGAGATGGTTTGGGAGATGTTTGGTTAATCCTCCCTTGTAATCTTGGTGCTAGAAGTGGTGGTGCTCTTTGTGCGTTTTGCTTGTGGTGTTCTTCTGAGCGGTGCTTATACCTCGAGTGCTTCTTCACAAAAGTGTGTCCATACTTTTGTATGAGAGTTTGTGAGCCTCTTGAGTGTATCCAAGATAGAGAGTTTGTAATTTGTAATTGTTCGAGGACGTAGACACATTGGTGAACCTCGTTAATTCTTTTGTGTTCTATTTTACTCACTTGTCAATCTATAGCTTTCAGAAGCTCGATTGCAAGTTATTGCTACTCTCTTGTCAATCCATAGCTTTCAGAAGCTCGATTACAAGATATTGCTTTCGCACTTTGTGTGTGAAAGACATCTCCATCCCCAACAAAGTTGTATCAGAGCCACACAAGCTTGTTGATCGAGATGGCGGAATCGTCTTCTACCTCCTCAACCATGATCAAGCTTATATCTTCAAACTATTCCATATAGAGGCCGCGGATGGAAGATATTCTTTATTGCAAGGATCTGTACGAAGTGTTACTCTGCAATGGACAGAAGCCAGAAGACAAATCTGACAAAGATTGGACCATTCTAAATCGTAAAGCTATTGGAGAGATTCGTCCATGGATCGACCAAAGCGTCTTTCACTATGTTTCCAAAGAAACCGATGTTCATCAAATGTTGATAAAATTTGCATGGATGTACGAACGAGAGACTCCTCAAAACAAAGCGTCACTCATTCGACTTTGGTGAACCTGAAATATAGAGATGGTCGAAGTGTTTCTGAACACTTGAGTGATTTCCAAGAGCTGGAAAATCAACTCTCAACCATGAAGCTGGTGCTGGAAGATGAGCTATTGTCACTTTTGCTACTCAGCTCGTTGCCGGATAGTTGAAACACACTTGTGGTTTCCTTAAGCAACTCCGCTCCTCAAGGTGTCCTACATCAACCTTAGTGAAGGAAAGTTTATTAAATGAAGAAGCAAGGCGATGAGAACAAGGCATATCAACTAAGTCAGATGCCCTTGTTTCTGAGAATCGTGGAAGAACTCATAAAAGAAAATCTCACAACCGTGATCACTCCAAAGGTAGGGCTAGAGATCATTCCAGAGGCACTTCCAAACCAAGAAAGGAGATATAATGCTTTCATTGTGGCCTTAAAGGTCATATGAAAAGAGAATGCATAAATTAAAAAGAGAGAAAAGTGTCACGCCCCAGTCCCAAAATACGTAGGATTAAGAATACGTAACATGCCAGCTACGCATTCGACCAGACCCTGGTCCGACTCAAATACGTATAAGCTGTATTATAATAGTCACTATCTAAATAATCAAGTAAATATAAATATCTATGCCTCAATCCATAATGAATAGAATACACAAGAATGAGTTACATGTGCTAAAGTCGGCCGCCCAGTAACACACAAACTCGAATAGACTCAAAAAAGAAATATGAGTCTATAAAACTAGGCTACATCAGCAGATGAATAAACAATATGAATAAATAACCATAACTCCGGTAGAAATGATATAAGTACCTAGTACCAATGCCTGCAAGACAAGCAACTCCATCAGCAACTCCAAAGGCTCCATAATCGTCTATGCTGCAAAAATTAGCAGGGGACCAGGTCCTCAGAGGAACGTAACAGGGTACAAGAAATAACATGCCAAAAGTAAAACAGTATAATGTCATACACTCAAGGGTAAACTACTGTAACCATCTATGTGATATGCACGTGAGAGCATCACTCGTACTCAGGCTGAAACCACTACAGGCTCTGTGTCGGGAAGCTCATAGCAGCAAGCAGTATCAAGACTCAGTATAGGTGCCAAAGATCTGGGACAGAGTCCAAGGCACCTCTAGTGGTATCACGACTCCGGTATATGTGCCAAAGCACCTCCAGTAGTATAGTATATACATCAATAATCAGCCTGTAATATGATGTGTCTCTCCCCACCCAATGTAACCTCACATCTCATGTCCACAACGTCTTATGTCCATAACACGCAAGATCATGACCTTTAGCTAGTGCAACGAGTCATAATAATATTCATATAATATGCAAGTCTTATATCACAAATCCTATAAGCCTATATAGAATCACCATGAATAACTCAAGAAAGATTCTGTCATATGAAATAGTGTCAAGTGTCCTAGGGTATGACGTACTTGGTAAAGCAAGCACGTAAAAATAGGATCGTGGAATCAACTCTCTAAGTGACGTTGTACGACTCCGCGTACGACGTCGACACCCGAATCTTCTTCGGACACTAAGCAACATCTCACGGTCCTAGGGTAAACACACACATCACACATATCAAATAACTATAATAACTAAATAATATAATAAAGGCAAGAAACTGTAATACATCATGGCAAGGTACACTTGCCTGTGTTCTGAACTCCGTCAATTGCTCCTAGGAAAGTGAAATTTGAACGTACACCTCTGGATGCCAAAACAGACATCACCAATATTCTCAAAATACTTGAAATAGCTAGGATTGACTACCCATAAGTCTAATTTGGACATAAGAGCAAAATTGACAGTTTTGGGTCAAAGCGGGGTCCACATGTGGCCCACTTTGCACCGTAAAATGTGCTAAAGATAAAGTTTTCCAAATTTTATCAAACTTAGTGTCTACAAGTCCAGAACGATAATACAAAACCAACAGAATGTCCATAACTGGATTCCGATGATCCGATCACAAAATTGCCCGTTATGTGGAACCGTGGGGCCCACGAAACGACGTTTCGTCAACATTCTCAGAATCGAACCAAACTTGGATCACAGGACTATGAATCCAATGGCATAAGTTTTATTGCGAAACGACTAGCACATACGAAGTTATGGCGAGTGTCAGAACAGGCCGATACGGTATTTTTTGACGGATACTCTTTGATTTCGGTGTGCACGCACATCCAAATCAAGTTCCGCGTAAGCTCACACGTTTGCGTTGATGATATGCGCCTTTAGGTGTAACTCGTACACGACGAAGTTACCTCGTTTGTCGGGACGCATCCCATATCGCGAGAATTTGGATGTTTTAAAAACAAAATTTTGGTCGTTTTGGAACAAGAATAATTTAACCATTAAAGCAAACTAATTAAAACTATAGTAAAAATCTTGGTTATATTGTGAAGAAGTCGCTAAAATTATATTTTAAAAATAATTAACGAGTTGGTAAAAAATTGGACATGAATATGGGTACTTGGACTGAAATTCTGAACTGTTTTCGAACAGTTTTTCGGCCAACTTTCGGTCGATTTTTCGATCAAATCGGGGTGCCTAAATTCGTTCAACTTGAAGGAAATCATAGAGGGTTAGGTTGTGAACATACCAGCAAAGACGGGACGCAAATCGGACGAGCGAGGAGGACGGTGACTGCGCATGAAGGGGGGCCGCACGGCTGTGCGTGCTGCGTGCGGGGGCGGACGACGCTGCTTCCGTGGCGGCACGACGGGGGTCGGTGGCGGTCGGCGGTGCTGGCGGCGCCGGCGAGAGGTCGACGGTGCGGCGTGGGTGATGGGTTAGGGTTAGGGTTTGCATATATTTGCATGTATATATATATAGAAGAGAGGGGGGGTTTAATGGGTTTCGGGTTAGCTAATAGGTAGGGTTAGGTTTAGGATTTTATTTCTTTATATATATATATATATATATATATATATATATATATGTGTGTGTGTGTGTGTGTGTGTGTGTGTGTGTGTGTGTGGCTATTAAAAATAGTTTTAGACCTCAATAAATTCCAGAAAAATTATACAATATACTAATAATAGTTGTATACCCAAATATATATTTTTTTGTACAATATTAATAATTAATTAAATAAACATAATTATAAATCTATGAATATTATATATTATAATTAGCTAAAAATAAATAAAATTTTCCCTTAATCACAATCATTTCAGAATACCAATAATATTAAATTCTAAAAATCAGGGTGCTTACAATCTACCCAACTTATAAAAATTTTGTCATCAAAATTAAAAATAAACATAATAGAAAAGATTTTAGTTAAGAAGGTTGCACTAAAGATGGGGATGCAGTTACTAAATGGAGTCCTAGTTTGACGTCGTATTCTAAGAATAAGTGTATGCTTACTCAAGGCTCTACCCAACTTATAAGAATGAAGTTGGTCGCAGGAACTATAGTCATGATCATATTTCTAAGGATTTTTAGAAAGTCTAACTTCAAGGAGTAATTCGAGATGGTAAAAATTTTGTGACCGTTGTCACAGCCTATTAAAGAAAATTTATGTATACCATGGCGTTAATGAGTCAATAACTCTATAAAGAAAGTTTTACCAGTTCTCCTTGCTTCTAATTAGGTCATGAGTCTATAAGACAATAGGAAATATCATAGTCAAATACAACTAGGGTGACATGGTACCGAGAAGTTGTTCATTACATATCATGGATGCCGATGAATGGTTCAGCAATAAGCGTCAAAAGGTGATATAACTCATCAAAGTGTTTAGTATTGTGTAAAGAGTATAAGAGGTTCAATTTAATGCAACACAAGTATCACGGATGTAGGTTGGCATGAATGAGATACGAGTATATCAGTGGTTGGGATATTTGGGTTGCCTATGTATAATTTAATTCTATTGCAACAGAGTTAGATATAGGATTTAGAAGAAGATATGCCACGAATGTTGTAGGGTCTACATGGAGCATGGGCGTGTATATTTAGAAGTAACAGTTGTATCATCAGTGAGTAAGTTCCAGTTAGGCTCATGAATGTCAAGGTTGCTAGAAGAATTGAGTCGATGTTGAGTATTAAAATCGACCGCAATAGAAAAATGATATCTATGTGTCATTTGTGTGTACAATTGCGTTGCGAATGTCGTGCGACTAAAACAAAATATGGGAAGGCCAGTTTGTGAGTGATAGTCATGTCATAGGTGTAGAGTGACTAGTCTAGGTCATAAGAATGGAAGTTTTTGGAAAGGAAAGGATAGTGTTGTGCTCCAAATATCCGAGCCACAACAAAGAATATCAAGGATACATAAATTAAATAGGTAATTTAATCCGTTTGAGATTAACCTAATTAACACCAAAATAAATTCAAATTTATCCTGAGTTTCTAGAAATAATCCTATACTAAAACCAGGGGTTACGATCTACCCAACTTATAAAAATTAAGTTGGTATCCAAAACTAAGGTCATGGTCCTGCTAACAAGATTTCTGAAAGTACCTATTTTCTATCTATTTTCTAAATAAGGTTATAAGAATTCTAGGATTTATTGGTCGTAATCAAGGATTTTCTAAAGCAACTTAGAAACTATCAGGATGCTATTGATCAACAACTTTATAAGAGAAATTACTACCCATCCATTACTGCTCTTGTATAGGTCAAGCTTCTACAAGGCAGAAGAAATGACTGAGTCAGATCTAACTAAGGCAAGGTGGTAGAGAGGCTTCGATCATTAATTAACATTGATGACAAAGAGACCAAAAATTAGGCCACAACAAAAAGAATTTCTGATAAGTCAACATGGTTGAATAAAGCACGATTAGCAGGTATTTGGAGAATCGAGTCATGGTGACTAGACCAAGGAATTAGAGTAGAAAAGAACTGATACCTATGGTGATATGGATATTAACACAATGAGTGGTACCAACTAAGGGATTGATTTTGTAATTAAGGCACAACTAGGAAAAGATGAAGGATCTACTCATTATTATAATTAGAAAGATCGTTGTTGCAAAATTACGAGGCCATATATGCAACACAAGATAATAATTTGATAGAAAGGATATGGATGCAGTCGAGGGGGTAATACAACTAATCCTTAAACTCAATACTATATTCAATTCTCATGCTAACAATCTACACTAGCTCTAACATATAGAAATAACCTATCTATCTACCCTACTAAGGGTAACCATCTTCTCAAAACTTTATATTCAACATGTCTTCTTTCGCCTTGACAAGGATCTGCTTCTGGAGGAAACACCACGCACAAACGTCCATCTCTCTGAAATAGGAAGAGATGATAAACAATAATAAAGATGTCGAGGGAATGAACGAGTACAATTATGAAGTCCAAGGGCGATAATCAAATGCTAAGGAATTATCAAATCAGTTGTGGATTGAGATACTAATACTGCTAATCCTGATTACAGGCTCGCTCGGTACCGGAAAGTAACCGAAACAATTTAATCAGGACCTGCATGGGCCACCACAAAAATATGTCACGCCCCAGTCCCAAAATAAGTAGGACTAGGAATACGTAACATGCCAGCTACGCATTCGACTAGACTCTAGTTCGACTCGAATACGTATAAGTTATATTATAATATTCACTATCTAAATAATCAAGTAAATATAAATATCTATGCCTCAATCCACAATGAACAGAATAAACAAGAATGAGCTACATGTGCTAAAGTCGGCCGCACAGTAACACACAAACTCGAATAGACTCGAGAAAGAAATATGAGTCTATAAAACTAGGCTACATCAGCAGATGAATAAACAATATGAATAAATAACCATAACTCTGGTAGAATTGATATAAGTACCTGGTACCAATGCCTACAAGACAAGCAACTCCATCAGCAACTCCAAAGGCTCCATAATCGTCTATGCTGCAAAAACTGGCAGGGGACCAGGTCCTCAGAGGGACATAACAAGGTACAAGAAACATCATGCCAAAAGTAAAATAGTATAATGCCACACACTCAAGGATAAACTACTGTAACCATCTATGTGATATACACGTGAGAGCATCACTCGTACTCAGGCTGAAACCACTACAGGCTCTGTGTCAGGGAGCCCATAGCAGCAAGTAGTATCAAGACTCAGTATAGGTGCCAAAGATCTGAGACAGAGTCCAAGTATAGTATATTGTCTGATAAAATAAACGAAAGATGTAAACCCCATAAATTTTCAAATTATTAAATCTTGGATTTTTCCCAATTTTTTGGAATTTTCTGGGAATTTTCTGTAATTAAAATCAGGGTTTTCAATTAATAAATGATTTTTAATTAGCAATAAATAATATTAAAATATCATGAAAATAATATTTTTGGGTGTAAAATGAAAAGTTGGACTTAGGGTAATTTTTCTGGAATTTATTGGGCCTCAGACCTATTTTTAAAAGTCTAAAAACTAATTTTCCTAATTATTAATTAAATTCTGTTTTATTATTATTATTATTATTAATATTAATATATTTATTATATTTATTTTATTCGGTTTTGGGCCCGGCCCGGCCCAGTGGGCCGAGCCCATTAGGCAGCCCAGCCCAACCATCTCCTTAGCGGGTCGGGCGGGTCGGCCAGACCCGGATCCGCGCCCGACCCGACCCATTACCCGGTCACCCCTACCGTTCTCCCCACGACCGAAAATCCCGCCGCCCACCGCGTTCTCCGGCGACGTGGCCGGAGAACCTCCCCACGTCCGCGTCTCCCCTCCGATTCTTCCGCCCTCGACGCCCCGGCCTTCCCCGCCCCGAACCCCTATAAATCCCCTCGCCTCCGCCCTCTTCCTCCCCCACAGACCCGAGCCCTAACCCTAACCCGCCGGAAACCGCCGCCGACTTCCCCTCAGCCCCTGCGCGATCCGCCCGCCGTCCAGACCCGCCGTCCACCACCTCCCGCGTCTCCTCCTCTCCCCTTCCTTTCCTCCTCCTCCCCAGGCGGAGACGACCCCGAGTCCGACACCTCCCCGCTGCTGTCTCCCCTCCGCCGGAGCCGCAGCAGCCGCCGTAGCCCCGGCCCGACCTCGCCAGCCTCCGGCGTATCCTCCAGCAGCACCGGACACGGCTGAGGAGCACCGGACACCCCGCGGACACAGACCCGGACACGGGATTCGCAGACAGGACACGAACACGCGTGTCGGACACGGTCCAACCCCCGATTTCTCGGTCCCCTTCAGGTACTCGTAACTTGCAACCCTGATCTCCGTTTTCGATTCTGTAAATTGCGTTGTGAAGCCTGTATGACCCTCTCGGTGTCCGGACAAACTGTTCGGGACACCGCGTCCTGTGGTGATCGCACACCGCGATCCAAAAACAGGAAAAACCAGACCCTGTTTCACCCCGGAACCGAGTACGTCCCGCCAAACGGGACGACTTGGTCGCGTGCGGTCTTCACAGATACGTGCGCATCATCGATACGGACGTGTGAGTCTTCGTGGAAGCTGATTCGGGTGTGCGTGCACACCGAAATCAACGCGTATCCGCGGACATCGCCCCGTATCCGCCTTTTCGGCAATTCACCCTAATTTCGTGTACACTCGTCGGATCGAGATGAAACTTGCGCCATCGGACTCGTAGCGATACGCTGGTCCTGTGGGTCAAGTTTGGTTCGATTCTGAGAACGTTGACGAAATCGCGTGTCGTGGGCCCCACAGGCCCCGCTCGACGGGCGATTTTGTGTTCGGCTCATCGGAATCCAAATCTGGAAGTTCCGTTGGGTTCGTATCAGCGTTCCTGACCTGTTGACACTAAGTTTGGTGAATTTGGAGACCTTTGACCCGGACGCGTTTTTCGGTGCAAAGCGGGCCCAACGGCGGACCCCGTTTTGACCCGAAACTGTCGTTTTTGCCCTTGTCTCCAAATTGGACCCAAGGACAGGCGTTTCTAGCCATTTGACATCTTCTGAGAGTGATGGTAATATCTATTTCAGCTTTTGGACTCATCTCTGGACTTTTCCCCCAAGAACCTAATTAAGCAGATCCAAACAACAGGCAAGTACCTGCACTTCAAGTTAATCTTTATATTGTGATAATTAAATTCCTTGCTCTACTAGTACTCTTGCTGATTACACGTAGTATTAGAATACTATATTTCATGTCTTGAATATTGGAATTCATGTCTTATTTTTCATGTCGGGTGGGAGAATACTGAAAGGCATGTAGTTACCCTTCCCCTTGCCGTGAATAATAGCTGTTGGTACACGACTGTCCATCAGCCGGATCCCGATTATTCGTGACTAATAGCCGTTCATGACGGCCGGATTAGCCTTATAAACCCCTACATGCCAACTAAGTATTCTAAAAACAAACACAAGTTTCATACAGATAACTTCAGGTCATGTTATATTCTTGCTGACTGTGTAGTTTCTTTTCCTGCTCATTTACTTCTGTTTTCTCATATTCCTGTTTATAGTTTTGACTCTGAGATATTAATTTTCCTTTATGCATATTCCTTAACATGATAGTCAATGTTTAATTGTCATAAATATTTAGTTTAACATTGTTGTGCACTGTGTACTTTGCTCCTTTCCTGACTGGATCTGTTGATTTAGGCGATGATGAGGATCTTGCCTCTACTTATTATGGTCCTTATGAGGGTACAGATGATACCTATGAGGAGCCAGAACCCACCCAGGAGACCCCTGCTGCTGAGTAGCTAGTAGTAGCTATCCTTTTTTCTGTTCTTATCTTATTTAATCGGGTTTGTCCCCGATTTTATTTTGGAATTCCTGTACTAAACATTTGAATTGTTGTCTCATTCATTTCAGTTGCAAAATTTAAGTTTCTATTCTCATTATTATCTTGCCTATGTTAAATTGTGAATGAGTTAGACTAGTTAGATGGATTGACCAAGACAGCGTACTACCGCCGACTCTGCGGCGTAGGCTGGACGTATCCACGTACTCGTGCCCGAACTACCGGGTGCGGGTCGTGACACGTTTTTATGGTGGCCCATGCAGGTCATATCCTTAAATAGGGTAATACCCTAGGACAGGGATGGAATAAGATTGAGGATTCTAGGAAAAACTCATTCACAGTATAGCGTCCTTATTTCAATTCTTGATATCTTTGCTGCTCAATTTTTCCTATCACCTTTGATTTCCAAGTATTCTATTCTGATCTTCTTATCCCTTAATCTTTCAGAATGGTCCAGACCAGGAACACAGTAGGAGGCACATCAGAACCAGCTGAGCAGAATGTGCCCGAGACTCTTGCACTCCCGCCGCCTCCATCTGTCCCGGCAGTTACCCTAGATGGGGCACAACTGCTAGGAGTGTTCCAGGGATTGGTGGAATCCCAGAAAGAACAGACGACACTTCTGCGGACCAGCCTCTCAGAAGCTCTTAAGCCCCAGGAGTCGTCACTCAAGAGGCCAGGGAGTGCTAAAGACTTCAAGAACCTTAGGCCTCTGGAATTCTATGGAACTAAGGGCATTCTCTATGCCGATGAGTGGATAGAGAATGTCGAGAGACTCCTGAAGACTGCCCGGGTCCCAGATGACCTCAAAGTGGAGTCCGCAAGCCTGCAACTGTTCGACATTGCTCGAACCTGGTTCAGAGACGAACCCCAACTATCTGCTCCCGACATCACCTGGGAAGACTTCAAGAGGCTATTCAAGGAGAAATTCTACCCCGAAGTGGCTCGGGAAGCTCTCGAAAGCCAATTCGAGAGACTGGAACAAGGTAACATGACTGTTGATGAATATACTGCTGAATTTAGCAGGTTAAGCCACTTTACGGAGTACATGGTTCGTACCCCGGAGGACAGAGCCCGTAGATTCAAGAAGGGGCTATCTCCGGATATCCGCCTTGCTGTCACCACCAGCCGAGCTCGCACCTATGAGGAGATCTTGAGCGTGGCTCAAGGCGTCGAGAGAGATATGGGGCACAAATTGAAACGAGAAAGAGATACCGGGAATGCGGGACCCAACAAACGCCCTTTTCAACAACAACAACAACAGAGGGCCCCGCAGCAAACTCAGCGTCCTCTCCCTCAAGCTCCAGCACCCCAACACCAGGCTCAGGGACAGAACCAGCGAGCTCCCCCTTGCAACTATTGCCAAAAACCAGGCCACACTTGGCAAGACTGTAGAAAGAGGCTAGGTGCCTGTCTCTATTGTGGCTCCCCAGCACATCAATTGAGGGACTGTCCTGCTGCTCAAGGACGCCCCGCTGCACCAAAGGCTCCAGTCCAGGCCAGGCCTCCAGCAGCACAACAGAGGGGACCCCCGCTTCCAACACAGCAACAACGCTTTGCTCAGCACCAGCAGCAACAGAGGGGTGCACCGCAGCAAGGCCGTGCTTATGCAATGACTTTGGAAGAAGCTGAGGCCACAGCAGACGTGATCACAGGTTCCGTGCTTATAAATTCAATACCAGCTATTACTTTATTTGACTCTGGAGCTTCTCATTCATTCATGTCAATAGATTTCCTTATGAAGCATAACTTAATCACTAAACCCCTTAGGAATTGTTATAAGATCATTACCGGTGGAGGAATCATCCCGGTTAGTGATGCCTGTAACAATTATCCTATTACATTATGTGGAAGAGTACTGTATGCTAGACTACTTGTAATGCCAGTGCCCAGTTTTGACATTATACTGGGTATGGATTGGTTAAGTCAACATCATGCCACCATAGACTGTCACAGAGGTAGTGTAATCTTCAGGCCCCCTGACAAGCCAGAATTTGAATTTGCTAGAGGTTCTAGAGAAATGGGTAATAACATAATTTGTGGAGCCCTAGTAACAGAAGAATTGCCACCTATCATCTCTGAATACCTTGATGTCTTCCCTGAGGATCTCCCAGGCTTACCCCCAGACCGAGAAGTTGAATTCTCTATTGACTTAGTGCCAGGAGCAGCACCAGTGTCCCAAAATCCCTACAGAATCAACAAGAAGGAGATAATAGAACTAAATGAACAAATCAAAGAGCTAGAGGACAAATATTTCATCAGGTCTAGTGTCTCACCCTGGGGAGCTCCAGTATTATTTGTGCCCAAGAAGGACGGAACATCCCGAATGTGTATTGACTATAGGGCCTTAAATGCCTTAACAATTAAGAATAAGTATCCCCTGCCCAGGATAGATGACTTATTTGATCAGTTGAGTGGAGCTCGGGTGTTTTCAAAGATTGATTTGAGGTCTGGTTACCACCAAGTAAGGGTGAGAAAAGAAGACATCCCTAAAACTGCTTTCAATACCCGGAACGGACATTACGAATTCTTAGTGATGCCGTTCGGGTTGACGAATGCACCAGCAGTTTTTATGAACCTAATGAACAGAGTTTTCCAGCCATACCTAGACAAATTTGTAGTGGTCTTTATTGACGATATTTTGATCTACTCCAAGACCCCCGAAGAACATGAAGAACATTTGAGGCTAGCATTGGAGACTTTGAGAAAGGAAAAGCTTTATGGAAAATTGTCTAAATGTGCTTTCTTCCTAGACAAAGTAGAATTCTTGGGACATGTTGTGACTGGAGATGGAATAGCAGTAGACCCTAAGAAGATAGCTGTAGTAGAATCCTGGCCCACTCCAGACTCTGTAGCTGAGATTAGAAGTTTCCTGGGACTAGCTGGCTACTATCGGAAGTTTGTGAAGGACTTTGCTAGAATTGCGGAGCCCATGACAAAATTAACAAGAAAAGATGAAGAGTTCACCTGGACTGATGAATGTCAGCATGCTTTTGAGGAATTGAAGAAAAGACTGACTACTGCCCCTATTCTGACCTTACCTTCTGGAACCGGAGGTTTCGCTATTTATAGTGATGCTTCTGGAAAAGGTCTAGGTTGTGTATTGGAGCAGAATAAGAAAGTAATAGCATATGCCTCTAGACAGCTTCGACCACATGAAAAGAATTATCCAACCCATGATTTAGAATTGGCGGCTGTCATTTTTGCTCTTAAACTTTGGAAGCATTATCTTTATGGAGAAAGGGTGGAAATATTTACGGACCATAAAAGTCTAAAATATATCTTCACCCAGAAAGAGCTAAACATGAGGCAAAGAAGGTGGCTGGAACTAATGAAAGACTTTGATATCACTCTTCAATATCACCCTGGGAAGGCAAATGTAGTTGCTGATGCTCTAAGCAGGTATCCTATGGCGATGTACTTGACTATGGACAGACACCTGCTGGAGGACTTGGAAAGTTTAGGTATTGAAGTAATTATCCCAGGAAAAGAAGGCCAAATGATGAACTTGCAGATTCAGTCTACTCTAATGGACAAGATCAAGGAGACTCAGTTTCAGGACGAAGGCCTGCGAAGCCTTCGAGGTCAAGTGCAAGCTGGACTAGTAGAAGAATTCAGAATTCACGAAGATGGATCACTGAGGCATGGCGATAGATTATGTGTACCTCAAGGAGACATAAGAGAAGAAATCATGCAAGAGGCGCACAGATCGCAATACTCTATACATCCAGGAGCCAACAAGATGTACAAGGACCTGAGGACGCATGTTTGGTGGCATGGCATGAAAAGAGAAGTAGCCAGGTTCGTATCTCGTTGTTTAGTGTGCCAGCAAGTCAAGGCAGAGAGGCAAAGACCTGGAGGATTGCTTCAACCCCTACCCATTCCGGAGTGGAAGTGGGAACATATCACAATGGATTTTGTTTCCGGACTTCCAAGGACACCTAGTGGTAAGGATGCAATCTGGGTGATAGTAGATCGACTGACCAAGTCTGCACATTTTCTACCTTTCAAAGTAGGGCTATTTACAGAGAAGCTGGCAGATTTATATATCAGACATATTGTTAGGCTGCATGGAGTTCCAGTAAGTATTGTCTCCGACAGAGATTCAAGATTCAGCTCTCACTTCTAGAAGAGCTTACAAGCCAGTTTGGGGACTCAACTCAAATTCAGCACAGCTTATCATCCCCAAACCGATGGGCAATCGGAACGTACAATCCAGACCCTTGAAGATATGCTCCGTACATGTGTTCTGGATTTTGGAGGATCCTGGGAAGACTACCTACATCTGGTGGAGTTCTCTTATAATAACAGTTATCAAGCCAGCATCGAGATGACTCCATTTGAAGCTCTGTATGGACGAAGATGTCGTACCCCGCTATCATGGGACGACGTTGGAGAAAGAGCCTTGCTGGGACCAGAGATGGTGATCGATTCAGCTGAGAAGGTAAAGCAAATAAGGGACAGACTTCGAGTGGCTCAAGACAGGCAACGACATTGGACAAATAGCCACCGAAGGCCCTTGGAATTTGAGGTAATTAAATTTATGAAATTCAAGTCAATTTAAATATTTTGCTTAAGGAACTAAGGCTTGATTATGACTTTATTAAAGGTTGGAGAGCTGGTGTTCTTGAAGATTTCCCCGACACGTGGCACCATTAGGTTCGGAAGAAGTGGAAAACTCAGCCCAAGATTCATTGGACCTTTTGGCATTCAGGAGAAAATCGGAGAAGTGGCATACCGTCTGGCATTGCCACCCTCTCTGGAAGGAGTCCATAACGTCTTCCACGTGTCGCAGCTGAGAAAGTACGTGTCAGACCCCAGCCACATTTTGGATCACTCAGAGCTCGAAGTAGGCCCAAGTCTGACTTACCAAGAGCAACCCGTGGAGATCCTGGATCGCTCGGAGAAAGTCCTACGGAACCAGGTTATCTCCCTGGTTCGCGTAGCTTGGAAGCATCATTCTCCCGGCGAATCCACCTGGGAGCGTGAAGACGAGATTAGAGAGCGATACCCCTATCTTTTTGAACCCTGAGGTGTATTTTATCTCTCGGCCTTTCTTTTCGTGCCTTGTTATTCTTAAATTTCGAGGACGAAATTTTTGTAAGTTGGGTAGGTTGTAAACCCCCTAAATTTTCAAATTATTAAATCTTGGATTTTTCCCAATTTTCTGGAATTTTCTGGAAATTTTCTGTAATTAAAATCAGGGTTTTCAATTAATAAATGATTTTTAATTAGCAATAAATAATATTAAAATATCATGAAAATAATATTTTTGGGTGTAAAATAAAAAGTTGGACTTAGGGTAATTTTTCTGGAATTTATTGGGCCTCAGACCTATTTTTAAAAGTCTAAAAACTAATTTTCCTAATTATTAATTAAATTCTATTTTATTATTATTATTAATATTAATATATTTATTATATTTATTTTATTCGATTTTGGGCCCGGCCCGGCCCAGTGGGCCGAGCCCATTAGGCAGCCCAGCCCAACCATCTCCTTAGCGGGTCGGGCGGGTCGGCCAGACCCGGATCCGCGCCCGACCCGACCCATTACCCGGTCACCCCTACCGTTCTCCCTACGACCGAAAATCCCGCCGCCCACCGCGTTCTCCGGCGACGTGGCCGGAGAACCTCCCCACGTCCGCGTCTCCCTTCCGATTCTTCCGCCCTCGACGCCCCGGCCTTCCCCGCCCCGAACCCCTATAAATCCCCTCGCCTCCGCCCTCTTCCTCCCCCACAGACCCGAGCCCTAACCCTAACCCGCCGGAAACCGCCGCCGACTTCCCCTCAGCCCCTGCGCGATCCGCCCGCCGTCCAGACCCGCCGTCCACCACCTCCCGCATCTCCTCCTCTCCCCTTCCTTTCCTCCTCCTCCCCAGGCGGAGCCGACCCCGAGTCCGACACCTCCCCGCTGCTGTCTCCCCTCCGCCGGAGCCGCAGCAGCCGCCGTAGCCCCGGCCCGACCTCGCCAGCCTCCGGCGTATCCTCCAGCAGCACCGGACACGGCTGAGGAGCACCGGACACCCCGCGGACACAGACCCGGACACGGGATTCGCAGACAGGACACGAACACGCGTGTCGGACACGGTCCAACCCCCGATTTCTCGGTCCCCTTCAGGTACTCGTAACTTGCAACCCTGATCTCCGTTTTCGATTCTGTAAATTGCGTTGTGAAGCCTGTATGACCCTCTCGGTGTCCGGACAAACTGTTCGGGACACCGCGTCCTGTGGTGATCGCACACCGCGATCCAAAAACAGGAAAAACCAGACCCTGTTTCACCCCGGAACCGAGTACGTCCCGCCAAACGGGACGACTTGGTCGCGTGCGGTCTTCACAGATACGTGCGCATCATCGATACGGACGTGTGAGTCTTCGTGAAAGCTGATTCGGGTGTGCGTGCACACCGGAATCAACGCGTATCCGCGGACATCGCCCCGTATCAGCCTTTTCGGCAATTTACCCTAATTTCGTGTACACTCGTCGGATCGAGACGAAACTTGCGCCATCGAACTCGTAGCGATACGCTGGTCCTGTGGGTCAAGTTTGGTTCGATTCTGAGAACGTTGACGAAATCGCGTGTCGTGGGCCCCACAGGCCCTGCTCGACGGGCGATTTTGTGTTCGGCTCATCGGAATCCAAATCTGGAAGTTCCGTTGGGTTCGTATCAGCGTTCCTGACCTGTTGACACTAAGTTTGGTGAATTTGGAGACCTTTGAACCGGACGCGTTTTTCGGTGCAAAGCGGGCCCAACGGCGGACCCCGTTTTGACCCGAAACTGCCGTTTTTGCCTTTGTCTCCAAATTGGACCCAAGGACAGGCGTTTCTAGCCATTTGACATCTTCTGAGAGTGATGGTAATGTCTATTTCAGCTTTTGGACTCATCTCTGGACTTTTCCTTCAAGAACCTAATTAAGCAGATCCAAACAACAGACAAGTACCTGCACTTCAAGTTAATCTTTATATTGTGATAATTAAATTCCCTGCTCTACTAGTACTCTTGCTGATTACACGTAGTGTTAGAATACTATATTTCATGTCTTGAATATTGGAATTCATGTCTTGTTTTTCATGTCGGGTGGGAGAATACTGAAAGGCATGTAGTTACCCTTCCCCTTGCCGTGAATAATAGCTGTTGGTACACGACTGTCCATCAGCCGGATCCCGATTATTCGTGACTAATAGCCGTTCATGACGGCCGGATTAGCCTTATAAACCCCTACATGCCAACTAAGTATTCTAAAAACAAACACAAGTTTCATACAGATAACTTCAGGTCATGTTATATTCTTGCTGACTGTGTAGTTTCTTTTCCTGCTCATTTACTTCTGTTTTCTCATATTCCTGTTTATAGTTTTGACTCTGAGATATTAACTTTCCTTTATGCATATTCCTTAACATGATAGTCAATGTTTAATTGTCATAAATATTTAGTTTAACATTGTTGTGCACTGTGTACTTTGCTCCTTTCCTGACTGGATCTGTTGATTTAGGCGATGATGAGGATCTTGCCCCTACTTATTATGGTCCTTATGAGGGTACAGATGATACCTATGAGGAGCCAGAACCCACCCAGGAGACCCCTGCTGCTGAGTAGCTAGTAGTAGCTATCCTTTTTTCTGTTCTTATCTTATTTAATCGGGTTTGTCCCCGATTTTATTTTGGAATTCCTGTACTAAACATTTGAATTGTTGTCTCATTCATTTCAGTTGCAAAATTTAAGTTTCTATTCTCATTATTATCTTGCCTATGTTAAATTGTGAATGAGTTAGACTAGTTAGATGGATTGACCTAGACAGCGTACTACCGCCGACTCTGCGGCGTAGGCTGGACGTACCCACGTACTCGTGCCCGAACTATCGGGTGCGGGTCGTGACAAAAGATATGGAAACGAGGCTTTATACGAAAACCCACTCTTTATGTTTACAAACAAGCAGTACAATTAATCCTATACGAGGATGTCGAGTACAATTTTTTAATCTGGGTAAATATTGCTATAGAAGTATGATCTGCAGTCGATCACTTTGTCCCTTGGACCACACGATGATGAAGAAGTACCGTAGAAGACAGAAAGCAGCTTCAAAGGTTGCTAAAGAGAGTGGATGCTCGATGCCAAAGTCGTCGATCGTTACTCTTTGCCTGAGCTCTGGATTATTCTCTCTCTCTCTCGACCATTTTCTCTCCCTTCTCTTATACTCTATTTTTTTTGACCCATTTTTCTCTCTCCAGTTGTCGACCCTGGACCTCTGTCAATAGAGGTCTCTATTTATAGAGTTTTAGTGACAGTGACCACTCAGTCGGCATAGAAACCGAGTAGAGGAAAGTACATCACCCTTTTATACGATGGTTAAAATAACCGTTGCCCGAGTATAGATGACCTTTTGAATGAGCGTGTGACGCGTTTCCAATTAAGAGATAACGCGTATAACTGCTGCGAAGATCATGGCATAAAAGCCACGTAGGTAGTTATCCTTCGCGTAGAAGAGGTTGGCGTAGAAGCCAATAACTGTCACCATGGCGTAGAAGCCAAGTAGGCATAGAAGCCGAGTAGGCGTAGAAGCCGAGTAGGCATAGAAGCCGAGTGGGCATAGAAGCCGAGTAGGCGTAGAAGCCGAGTGGGCACAGAAGATAGCTGATCCTCTTCTCCTGACTGAGGCCTGAGTTGGCGAAATGTGCCAAAGTGATGATGTGGACGTCTTAGCCAAAATTATGGCTCTTGGAGATATAATCAAATCTCTTGCATTAAATGCAGAGATCTGCCCCCATTCTGCGCATTAAATGCAGAGGCGTATCTTTAAGATTTGCCATCATTCTGCGTATTAAATGCATATACGCGCCTCGAATCCTGTACGAAGAGTAACTGCTGACGTGGCAGTCTGTTTGTCTTCTGCAGAGCGTAAGAAGCTCACGTCTGCCTGTGTAAAACTAGGCAGCGTATCCCCTTGTATGCGTAAAAGCAGTTTACGCAAAGGGGATGTCACTAAACGACGGTTCAGTGATATTTAATCAAATCTCCTGCATTAAATGCAGAGATCCGCCATTATCTTGCGCATTAAATGCAGAGGCATGTTTTGAAGGTCTATCACCCTTTCTGCGCATTAAATGCAGAGACGTGCCTCGAGTTCTGTCATCACTCTGCGCATTAAATGCAGAGACGTGCCTCGAGCCCTGTACGAAGAGCAGCTTTTGACGTGGCAGGTTGTTTGTCTTCTGTGGAGCGTAAACAGCTCACATCTGCCTGTGTAAAACTAGGCAGCGTATTCCTTTGTATGCGTAAAAGTGGTTTACGTCAAGAAAATGGCAGTAAATGATAGTCTGGGTTGCAGTATCGTGCCATCATTATAGTCGTCGCCTGGGTAGTCGTGCAGTACTCTTTGTCAGGAGTCCAGGCGTCAGGTTCATTACATGATTTGACAGGTTCATTTCAAAGAATACGAAGCGTCCCTTGTACACTTCAATGCTGCATTGAAAGCGGATGAGTTTTACGCCATAAAGGCGATGTAGCACCCTTTTTACGCTGAAGCATCCTGGACATACTGTATTACGCAGATGGTCCTTGAGCTTATATTTTATACTGTCCTCAGCGGAAAGAAGCTCTTTTGCACGTAGTGGCTCTAAAGTCATCTTTTTACGCTGCCCCGCATCAACATGTTGCGTATAGCTATCCAACGTATTTTTCATGCTTCTACAAGACCCCCTTCAAAGCTTTTAAATTTCTCATAATTTGAAACGCTTTGAATGAAGCATGAAACGGTCAAGTCTGACACGTCCTTCAAGGCTGACTTTATGGCAGAGTTATTGGGGATCCGCGTAGAATTCTGAACTGTTACTTCTGATAAACAGAATTCTTGTTCAGACATCATCTTCAAGAATGATTTCTCGAAAATCCCTTGGAACAGGGCGAGAAATGGCTGTCAAAAACTGAGTTGCCATCTTGAAATTGTAGATAAAATATTCAGACTGGAGTCTGGATGAACTTCCAATCGACCCATGGAGAAGAGTAATTTTTAATGTTGAACTCTGTATGCTTCGGGTACTTGGGATATTTTGAGGTCAAGAAGGAGTATCTTCTGTGTGAACTTTTGCAATTGACCGCCTTGAGAATCGTTCAGATGTACGCGTACTCTGGCCTGCCTATCTTTCAGATGTGCGGAAAGTCATAGCATAAAATTAAAAGTTCGTAGCCTCTCGAGCGTAAAAGCTGCTGAGCATGAGAGCATCCGGGCGTAGAAATTGTAGATTTGTAGCTTCTGAAAAGGAAATCTTTCGAGCGTGAAACTGTGGATCTGTTGCCTCTGAGCGTAAAAGCCACCAAGCGTGAAATCATAGATTTGTAGCTGCTGAGCGTGAAGTCGTAGGTTTGTAGCCTCTCGAGCGTAAAAGCTACCGAGCATAAAAGCATCCGGGCGTAAAACCATAGACTTATAGCCTGTGAGCGTAAAATCGTAGATCTGTAGCTGTCGAGCGTAGAGAGCTCCTTAGCGTAAAAATTACGAATCTGCTTTGCACGAAAACTTTTCGAATTCGCTGACTGTCCGCCTTCTCTGAGTAATAGGCTGACGTAGTACAATAACGTATTTGTTGAGGACATCCCACTGGGAGATTTTTAGTGGACCCATTACCTTTTGCGCACAAGAGTGCAAGTAATAGGTTTGAGACAAATCCTGACAGAGGTAATATAGACGTGATAAAATACGACTCTGTAGGGATGAATAGGGACCGACTCTTTCTTCGCTAGGAAAATGAGGATAGTTCAGAGGTAATATGGACATGAACATTTCATTTTCCATTACGGGCATTCCACAGGGGAATTTTTTGTGGACCTATTGCTTTTTGCGCACGAGAGTGCAAGTAATAAGTTTTAGGACAAGCCCTGCTAGAGGTAATATAAACATAGCAGTTTTTGTGGGCTCAACACCACTGGCGTACTTAGAGTTAAGTACGGGTGTTAAGTTGAGAATGACAATCGATACCAGAGGTAATATGGACGTGATAATCGATAGTCAGAAATTTGAAAAGTTTGTTCAGAGGTAATATGAACATGACAAACTCTACTGTTGTAACTCCATTGAGGATGGAGGTACATATCTGCTCAGAGGTAATATGAACATAGCAGTTTTTGTGGACTCAACACCACTGGCGTACTTAGAGTTAAGTACGGGTGTTAAGTTGAGAATGACAATCGATACCAGAGGTAATATGGACGTGATAATCGATAGTCAGAAATTTAAAAAGTTTGTTCAGAGGTAATATGAACATGACAAACTCTACTGTTGTAACTCCATTGAGGATGGAGGTACATATCTGCTCAGAGGTAATATGAACATAGCAGTTTTTGTGGACTCAACACCACTGGCGTACTTAGAGTTAAGTACGGGTGTTAAGTTGAGAATGACAATCGATACCAGAGGTAATATGGACGTGATAATCGATAGTCAAAAATTTAAAAAGTTTGTTCAGAGGTAATATGAACATGACAAACTCTACTGTTGTAACTCCATTGAGGATGGAGGTACATATCTGCTCAGAGGTAATATGAACATAGCAGTTTTTGTGGACTCAACAACATAGCAGTTTTTGTGGACTCAACACCACTGGCGTACTTAGAGTTAAGTACGGGTGTTAAGTTGAGAATGACAATCGATACCAAAGGTAATATGGACGTGATAATCGATAGTCAGAAACTTGGAAAATTTGTTCAGAGGTAATATGAACATGACAAACTCTACTGGGGAGATAACGAAATATTGGGACAGTAGTTCAGACGTAATATGAACATGAACTCATGTCCGAGGAATTCACTGTAGAGCAATTTTCTTGAGTGAGTATAGACCTAAAGGATCCACTGGGGAAACTTTAGGGATTCATCATCCGATATTTTCTTGAGGGAGCAAATTGTCACGTTAAAGTGTAATCAATTTGCAGTGATCGTCCTCGTCGTTTACAGATGCAGAGTGATGACCTTGGCATCGATCAACTCCTGGATTCTCCTTTTCAGTATATAGCACGCCTTTGTAGGATGATAAATGTACTGATGAAAGAGATAATAATCTGGGTTAGCACTGAGGCATTGCCAGAAGTTTTGTCTGCCCTGTCAGAGACAGGCGACTGAATTTTACGCGCAAGGTACGGAGTATACTTCTGGATTGGCGCTGAGGCATTGCCAGAAGTTTTGTCTGCCCTGTCAGAGACATGCGACTGAATTTTACGCACAAGGCGCGGAGTATACTTCTGGGTTAGCGCTGAGGCATTGCCAGAAGTTTTGTCTGCCCTGTCAGAGACAGGCGACTGAATTTTACGCGCAAGGTGCGGAGGGAGCAATGCTACAACCTCGTTGGTCGGAGAGATCGAAGAGATCAGAGAGTCGACAGGAATGGTAGAGGATGTCTTGGGCATCCAGACCTTACGCAGCTTCCTGTTGTCTTGGACAGAGAGAGAGTGAGAGCTACCCCCTGTTCGAAGCATGTCTTCATAGGCAGACTGGTCGAACTGGACGACCAATGTCTTCTTTACGGATCCCACGGATACCGTATCGTGTTGAGCAATTGCTTCCTCATCAGAAACAAAAAGTTTTCCCAACAGAGTCGCCATCTTGTTGACTGATAAAATAAATGAAAGATATAGAAATGAGGCTTTATACGAAAACCCGCTCTTTATGTTTACAAACAAGCAGTACAATTAATCCTATACGAGGATGTCGAGTACAATTTTTTAATCTGGGTAAATATTGCTATAGGAGTCTGATCTGCAGTCGATCACTTTGTCCCTTGGACCACACGATGATGAAGAAGTGCCGTAGAAGACAGAAAGCAGCTTCGAAGGTTGCTAAAGAGAGTGGATGCTCGATGCCAAAGTCGTCGATCGCTACTCTTTGCCTAAGCTCTGGATTCTTCTCTCTCTCTCGACCGTTTTCTCTCCCTTCTCTTATACTCTATTTTTTTGACCCATTTTTCTCTCTCCAGTTGTCGACCCTGGACCTCTGTCAATAGATGTAAACCCCCTCACCCAAATTTAGGCCTAATTTGCTTAGATAGTGAAATTAGGGCTAGTTTGAACCAATTAGAATTAGAACACGACTTTTATTTAATTATGCAATAATTTATATCGCGTAGCGCACACTACCGTTGCTTCTGTAATTGGAGCACCTCACTAGCCATTGCTTTCAACAATTCGCAACCCCATCTTAAACATGTCCGCCTACTATCCTGACCCTTGTGCAACTTATAATATTTCTCTCCGGTGCTATATGTTAGCCGCACAATAAACGTCGCGGACGTTATTTCTTAATTCGAAATAATTTCCAATTTTGTACCCTTGTGCGTCCCAATCGAAATTTGGGGACACAATCTTAACCGTTCTGTACAAACCAAATTTTATTAATATTCTGCACTGTCCCCTCTACGCCCTGACACTTGTATCCCGCCTAAATTTAATCCCATGTACTCCTAATTAATTCTAGAACATCGTGCGCGTTTCGATTTAATTAAATAAATCTAATTTCCGCCTTTGTGCAATTTTCCAATTGTTGTGGGGCTTTTATGCAAAAATGCCTTTTAGTGTCCCCATCATTGGATAATTCATGAAGAAACTCAATTTTTTCCCTTCATATAATTTTTTCCATAATTTTTCGGGATGTGCAACGCGCGCACATCGCCCTGTATATTAATTCTATCCTTGCATTTAATTAATACAAATTCTAGCCTTCTCAAACATCCTCATGCAAGCCCAAGGCCCATCACAATGAGATATTGACCAAAGTCAAACTCACCTAGGTCAAACCCTTAAATCCACATGTGTATAAATATAAATTTTCTTCCCTTTTCCCTTTTTCTAAATCACCCTAAAACCAAAACCAAATTCAATTATCCAGCCGACCCCCTTTCAATTGTGGTTCTCTTCCTCCTCCTCCCCGTAGCTGACTCCGGCCACCCTGGCTTCGCCGGAGCTCGCCCTCCGCCTACACTCACCTCTTTTATTCCCTCATTCCTCCTCTTCCTCTGTCCCAGCTGCCGGACGAACCACCATGGCCTCCCCTCATTCATCATCTTCAACATCCTCCTTCGCCGAAACCCGACCCCGAAGCAGCCGAGCGTTACCAACACCACTGTCATCGTCCCCAACGTCCTCCAACCTCGCCGATGACATCCCAGTCCGACCATCTTTCCCGCTGCACCTTGCCATACCCGACCCCCACTGTGTAGTCTCCCTCCTCCGGCCAGCGGCTGTGCGGACTGCTCCGGCAGTGCAGCCTCGACTCGGCTGTGCGGCAGATTGATCCTGCTGCCTCGACTCGATGGTGCAGCCAATTGCTCCACTCCAGCGTAGCCTCGACCCGACGCTTCTCTTGGCCGAAGCACAGCAGTCGACTCCACCCCGTCCTCTTCTTCTCCGCTGCCGCAGCCTCGACCTGCTGCTCCTCCTCGAGCCAGCAGTCGACCACCCCGAATCCCCGTCGATGAACCATCACCACTATCTCCATTAACACCACCAGCACTCCCTCTTCTCTGACTCCTTCCTCCGGTGATCTCCCCGACTTCGGATCACCTAACCCCGGGCACCGCTTAGCCGAGACTCCCCGCCTGTCAGCCACCCCTTTTTCTCGTATCGGCCTCATCGGACCCCCATAACCTGAGGCACACCCGCTGTCCTCCTTGGCCGAACTGCCTAGCTGACCGGACTCCGGCAGACCTCATCCCCATCATCATCATCATCTATTAACACATCGCCACCATATATTATCATCCCCTCCACCATTGCTAGTAACGCCCTTGCAATCATCATCTTCACCAATACCTAAACCCTAATCGTCCCCATCGTCGTTCTCGTCATCCTCATCCTTGTTATCACCCCCAACATCATCGTCATCTATATCGTGGCCATCATCATCGTCTTCAATGTAGTTATCCTCATCATCATCTTAATTCATCATCATCAGCTCCACCATAAAACCCTACCATAACTACCATCATCATCTCATCATCGTCTCGTCATCCTCGTCACCTCGTCGTCATCTCATCATTAGCCTCACCATCACACCATCGTCCTCCTCCTCATCTTAATTCATCACCATCACCTCATCGTCACCCCACCAGGCATTATCACCATCAGCATTGTCGTCCTCACCATCATCGTCGTTATAGTCGTCACCATCATCGTCAACCTCTCTTCGTCGTCGTCCAGCCAATCCCGTGCGCGTACACCGAGGTTCGAACCTGTCCCACCTTCTTATTTCGTATGTGTGTTGAGTATATGTTATTAGGACATGTGTATTTCTTATGATTGCTAGCTGATATCGGACCCTGAGTCGGTGAACCCAGTACTGCGTACACGAACTTGTACTCGTACGCGTATATTAATTAGTTTGATATAATTATATATATTTAGTATGTACATACTATTCAACTTGGAATACGTATAATTAATGGATATATATGGTATATGTGTATATTATAATTAATTATATATTAATAAATAATTAGGAGTAGGTGTATTCAGATTGTATGACCTAGGACACCGTGGACTGCCCCATATTTGTCCTTGATCCTGTTGACCCTAAGAACAATGCTGGTGTCTGCCTTGAGTACACCGACGTACTGGCGAGACCGTGTTAGTTGACTGACTTATTGTGTACAGTACTTAAAGATCCGACACTCGCGTAATTCAAAGCGTAATTGACCGTGTTAGATGACTAGTGCTACCCCTAGGGTACCCCCTGAGTCCAGTGTAAATATTGTTGTGTGTGTGCACTAGTGTAATGACTAATGTTTTTATTGTATTATATCATATGTACATAGGATATTGGATTTATTCTGCGCGACTTCTGGAGCAGGTTATTGTACATCGCAGCCTTCTTGCCAGGCAAGCATACCTTGCCATTGTACTGTTATTCTTATTCCATATGTTGCACGCATCTTTATTTTCTGTCTTTAGTTCATATATTTTAATTGTTATATAAAATGCATACGACGGTGACGTCGCGATATATTTTTATTTATGTATTGCATTGACCTTGTTCATGAGACTACCCCATTATCATGTAGCACCATTAGGTTCATTGGCCGTGACACAGTTGTTATACGAGTGTGAGTCTCATATAGATCACGGACTGCGTGACAGGTCTGGCCTCCTGTACGTATGGACCGTGCGTTAGGAATAACTGCTGTTAGAAACTTTTCATGCTAGTAGACTTGGCAGTTATTAGAGGTGTTATCGTGTCATGGATGTGACATGCTTAGAGCATGGGGTGGGGAGAACAACAAGTACCGCATTTGAGCTCCTTTGCACTTTTTCCTGTGCACCCGGATTCTCCACTGGAGATACGGGCGGTGATGACCCATATATATATATATATATTACGTACATTGGCGGGCCTCCGCCGTTCAAAAGACGACGTGCCTTTGGGCCCCTGGATCTTCAAAAGAGAACCATGCCAAATCCCAGTTTTCAGCCAGATAGCTCACTTGTGGGGAAAGTTGTTCTTAACTGCATTCACTTTAGACGGTTAGGCGACCCCATTGGATATTTATTTCAGTACTTTATTGGCATGTGTTTAAGTATCTTGTTATGTCCCTCTGAGGACCTGGTCCGCTGCCAGGTGTACCTGTTCTTGAGTATTTGCAGGAGCATAGATTTGGATGGTTGTATATGCTTCGTGGATGTCTTCTCTTCGGGCCGTGATCGATAGCTGGTATACTTATATTGGGTTTGATCGTGTTGTACTTATTTTGTATTTACTCTTATATTCGAGTTAGTAGTGGATTTGTTTCCATCCAACCATCATCCTTAGATACCTATATTGAGATCTAGTTTCATAGATATTGGTTATTTATTTATATTTGATTTTCTGTGGATGAGATATTAGATTATACCCTGCGACTTGTGATACATTTTATACCACTTGTGGATTTGATATTCATATTACAGCGTACATATGGGTTATGGTTTCCATATATTGGAGTTGCCATATCCATGCGGCTGGCATGCTTACGTGTCCTAGTCCTACGTATTTTTGGGACTGGGACGTGACAATAGAGGTCTCTATTTATAGAGTTTTAGTGACAGTGACCACTCAGTCGGCGTAGAAATCGAGTAGTGGAAAGTATAGCACCCTTTTACACGATGGTTAAAATAACCGTTGCCCGCGTATAGATGACCTTTTGAATGAGCGTGTGACGCGTGTCCAATTAAGAGACAACGCTTATAACTGCTGCGAAGATCATGGCATAAAAGCCACGTAGGTAGTTATCCTTCGCGTAGAAGAGGTTGGCGTAGAAGCCAATAACTGTCACCATGGCGTAGAAGCCGAGTAGGCGTAGAAGCCGAGTAGGCATAGAAGCCGAGTGGGCGTAGAAGCCGAGTAGGCGTAGAAGCCGAGTGGACGTAGAAGCCGAGTAGGCGTAGAAGCCGAGTAGGTATAGAAGCCGAGTAGGCGTAGAAGATAGCTGATCCTCTTCTCCTGACTGAGGCCTGAGTTGGTGAAATATGCCAAAGTGATGATGTGGACGTCTTAGCCGAAATTACGGCTCTTGGAGATATAATCAAACCTCTTGCATTAAATGCAGAGATCTGCCCCCATCCTGCGCATTAAATGCAGAGGCGTGTCTTTAAGATTTGCCATCATTCTACGCATTAAATGCAGATACGCGTCTCGAATCCTGTACGAAGAGTAACTGCTGACGTGGCAGTCTGTTTGTCTTCTGCGAAGCGTAAGAAGCTCACGTCTGCCTGTGTAAAACTAGGCAGCGTATCCCCTTGTATGCGTAAAAACAGTTTACACAAAGGGGATGTCACTAAACGACGGTTCAGTGACATTTAATCAAATCTCCTGCATTAAATACAGAGATCCGCCATTATCCTGAGCATTAAATGCAGAGGCGTATTTTGAAGGTCTGCCCCCCTTTCTGCGCATTAAATGCAGAGACGTGCCTCGAGTTCTGTCATCACTCTGCGCATTAAATACAGAGACGTGCCTTGAGCCCTGTACGAAGAGCAGATTTTGACGTGGCAGGCTGTTTGTCTTCTGTGGAGCATAAACAGCTCACATCTGCCTGTGTAAAACTAGGCAGCGTATTCCTTTGTATGCGTAAAAGCTGTTTACGCCAAGAAAATGGCAGTAAATAACAGCCTGGGTTACAGTACCGCGCCATCATTATAGCCGTCGCCTAGGTAGTCGTGCAGTACTCTTTGTCAGGAGTCCAGGCGTCAGGTTTATTGCATGATCTGACAGGTTCATTTCGAAGAATACGAAGCGTCCCTCGTACACTTCAATGATGCATTGAAAGCGGATGAGTTTTACGCCATAAAGGCGATGTAGCACCATTTTTACGCTGAAGCAGCCTGGACATACTGCATTACGCGGATGGTCCTTGAGCTTATATTTTATGTTTTGCTAAGCGGAAAAAAGCTCTTTTGCACGTAGTGGCTCTGAAGTCATCTTTTTATGCTGCCCTGCATCAACATGCTGCGTATAGCTATCCAGCATATTTTTCATGCTTCTACATAGTATATACATCAATAATCTGCCCGTAGTATGGTGTGTCTCTCCCCACCCAATGTAACCTCACGTCTCATGTCTACAACGTCTCATGTCCATAACACGCAAGATCATGACCTCTAACTAGTGCAATGAGTCATATAATATCCATATAATATGCAAGTCTTATATCACGAATCTTGTAAGCCTATACAAAATCACCATGATTAACTCAAGAAAGATTCTGTCACATAAAATAGTGTCAAGTGTCCTAGGGTATGACGTACTTGGTAAAGCAAGCACGTAAAAATAGGATCGTGGAATCAACTCTCTAAGTGGCGTTGCACGACTCCGCGTACGGCATTGACACCCGAATCTTGTTTGGACGCTAAGCAACGTCTCACTGTCCTAGGGTAAACGCACACATCACACATATCAAATAACTATAATAACTAAATAAGATAATAAAGGCAAAGAACTGTAATACATCATGGCAAGGTACACTTGCTTGAGTTCTGAACTCCGTTAACTACTCCTGGGAAAGTGGAATCTGCACGTACAGCTCCGAATCCTAAAACAAATATTACCAATATTCTCAGAATACTTGAAATAGCTAGGATTGACTACCCATAAGTCCGATTTGGACACATGGACAAAATTGACAGTTTTTGGTCAAAGCGGGGTCCACATGTGGCCCACTTCGCACCGTAAAATGTGTCGAAGATAAAGTTCTCCAAATTTGTCAAACTTAGTTTCTACGAGTCCAGAACGATGATAAGAACCCAACAAAATATCCAGAACTGAATTTCGATGAGCCGTTCACAAAATCGTCCGTTATGTGAAACCGTGGGGCCCACAAAATAATGTTTCGTCAACATTCTCAGAATTGAACCAAACTTGGGTCATAGGACCAGCATAACGCTGCGAATCCAATGGCATAATTTTTTTTACGAAACAACAAGCACACACGAAGTTATGGCGAGTGTCAGAACATGCCGATACGGTATTTTTCGACGAATATGCGTTGATTCCGGTATGCACGCACATCCAAATCAATTTTTGCGAAAGCCCACACGTCCGCGTTGACGATATGCGCCTTTAGGTGCAACTCGCACACGATGAAGTCGCCTCATTTGGCGGAACGCATCCCGTATCACGAGAATTTGGGTATTTTAAAAATAAATTTTTGGTCGTATTGGAACAAGAATAATTTAACCACTAAAGCAAACTAATTAAAACTAAAAGAATAGTAAAAATCTTGGTTATATTGTGAAGAAGTTCCTTCAATTATATTTTGAAAATAATTAACTAGTTGGTAGAAAATTGGATATGAACAGGGGTACTTGGACTAAAATTCTGAACTATTTTCGAACAGTTTTTCGGCCAACTTCCGGTCGATTTTTCGGTCAAACCGGGGTGCCTAAATTCGTTCCTCTTGAAGAAAATCCTAGAGGGTTAGGTTTTGAACATACCAGCGAAGACGGGACGCAAATCGTACGAGCGAGGAGGGCGGTGGCTGCACATGAAGGGGGGCCGCACGGCTGTACGTGCTGCCCGCGGGGGCGGAAGACGCTGCTTTCGCGGCCGCGCGACGGAGGTCAGCGGCGGTCAGCGGTGCTGGCGGCGCCGGCGGGGGGGGGGGGGGTCGGTGGTGCGACGTGGGTGATGGGTTAGGGTTACGGTTTGCATATATTTGCATGTATATATATACAGAAGAGAGGGGGTGGGGGGTTTAATGGGTTTCGAGTTAGCTAATGGGTAGGGTTAGGTTTAGGGTTTTATTTCTTTTTATTTCTTTATATATATATATATATATATATATATATATATATATATATATATATATATATGTGTGTGTGTGTGTGTGTGTGTGTGTGTGTGTGTGTGCATGCGCGTGTGTGTGTGTGTGTGTGTGTGTGCATGCGCGTGTGTGTGTGTGGCCATTAAAAATAGTTTTAGACCTCAATAAATTTCAGAAAAATTATACAATACACTAATAATAGTTGTACAACCAAAAATATTTTTTTTGTACAATATTAATAATTAATAAAATACACATAATTATAAATCCATGAATATTATATATTATAATTAGCTAAAATAAATAATTTTTTTTTCTTAATCACAATAATTTCAGAATACTGATAATATTAAATTCTAAAAATCAAGGTGCTTACAAAAAGAAAGGAATCAAATAATGAAGCCAAAGACACAACTGCCACTGCTTCAAAAGTCGATGAGATAATCATCATTTGTGATGATGATCTTATTAATCTAACCTCTCAAGATTCATGCTGAATTGTAGACTTTGGTGCATCATTTCATGTTACTTCCAAAAAGAAAATTTTCACATCCTACACAAGCGGAGACTTCGAAAACGTAAGGATGGAAAATGAAAAAGTTTCCAAGATAGTGGAAAAAGGAGAAATAGCTCTTGAGACCAACATTGGCTTCCCCTTGATTCTCAAAAATGTGAGACATGTTCCAGACATGCGTCTCAACTTGATATCCACTGGTGTGCTGGATGATGAAGGCTACACCAATGTGTTTGGTGGAGGCAAATGGAAACTCAGCAAAGGCTCCCTAGTGCTAGCTAGAGGAAAGAAGGAGAACACACTCTATATGACATATGCTAAGATCAACAATCAGCATGTTAATGCAGCAATCGACCAATCAGGATCAACGATTGGGTTATGGCACAAATGATGGGTCATATGAGTAAGAAGGGACTGCAAATTTTAGGTAAAAGAGAGGTATTGACCAGACTGAAATCGAAAGGTACACCTCTTGAACCATGCACGAATTGTTTGGCTGAAAAACAACATAGAGTTTCATTTCATTATAAGGCTGCATCTAGAAAACTCAACGTACTGGATGTTGTTTATGGGCCTATGACTACTAACAACATCAGATCTGATGTTTGTGGGCCTATGACTACTAACACTCTTGGCGGTGCAAGATACTTTGTCACCTTTATTGATGATCACTACAAGAAGGTGTGGGCATATGCAATCAAATCCAAAGGTCAAGTCTTTGAAGTGTTCAAGCAGTTTCATGCCAGCGTTGAACATGAGACTGGTATGACTCTGAAGTGCATCCATACTGACAAAGGTGGAGAGTACATGGGAGACTTTAGAATCTATTACAAGAATAATAGAATCAGACATGAAAGATCGGTTCCAAAGACCCCTCAGCACAATGGGTTGGCGAAAATGATGAACATAACGATCGTTGAGCGGATCAGAACCATGTTATCTCACTCCAAGCTGCCAAAGGGTTTCTAGGGTAAAGAATTGATGACAATAGTTCACTTAATCAACTTGTCTCCATCAACTCCACTCAATAGTGATTTACCGAACAAGTTCTGAACAGGGAAAAATGTGTCCTACAGTTACTTGAAGGTGTTTGGGTGTAGAGCGTTCGTGCACATCCCCAAAGACGAGAGGTCCAAGCTTGATGACAAATCAAAAGAATGCATTTTTCTGGGCTACGAAGATGAAGAGTTCGGCTACAGACTATGGGATCCTATGAATAAAAAGATTTTCAGAAACAGAGATGTGGTCTTCTTTGAAGATCAAACTATTGAAGATATTCAGAAGGGAGAAAAGACTGATAGCTTCAGGGAATATCCAATCGAACTACATCCAGTTCCTCAGCCCCGGGTACAAAGGGGGGATGCGGTCGAGAACAATGAAGCTGAAATCCATGATCACGTTGAGGCCAATCATGATGATGCCATTGTACCTGAAAATGTTCAAGAAGAGCAGGCTCCTGAAGAACCTCAACTGAGAAGATCAAACAGACAACTGAAGCCTAACAGCCTCTACAGTCCACACTAATATGTATTACAAACAGATACAGGAGAGCTTGAATGTTATCAAGAAGCCGTGGCACACGAAAAAAAGGGGAGTGGCTGGAAGCCATACAAGATGAGATAAAATCCTTGCATGAGAACCAGACTTATGATTTGGTAAAATTACCAAAAGGAAGAAGAGCACTCAAGAACAAATGGGTGTATAAGCTGAAGACAGAAGAAAATAAGTCACAACCAAGATACAAGACAAGGCTAGTTGTGAAAGGTTTTAGTCAGAAGCAAGGAGTTAACTATGAAGAGATTTTCTCACCAGTGGTGAAGATGATATCTATCAGAGTAGTTCTCAGCTTGGCTGCAAGTCTAAATCTAGAAGTTGAACAGCTAGATGTGAAGACTGTATTCCTTCACGGAGAGTTTGAAGAAAAAATCTATATGGAGCAGCCAGAGGGTTTCAAAGTCAAAGGAAAAGAAGATCTAGTCTGTCGACTAAAGAAGAGCCTGTATGGACAGAAACATGCACCCCGCTAACGGTATAAGAAGTTTGATCTCTTCATGACCGAGCAACGATTCCAGAGGACCACTTCTGATCATTGTGTGTTTGTCAAAAGGTACTCTGATGGTGAACTAATTATACTTCTTCTATATGTTGATGATATGTTGATCGTAGGTCGTGACTGTAACACCCCGCAACCGCTCAGAGTGTTACGCTGAGTCGGATTGAATAAATCAAATACTGGTTACATTTGAAATATTGGATTTTGGGAAGAAGTATTAATAGAGTTGGTTTCAATGTGCAGATGGCTAGCGGATTCGATGGAAATCAGGTGTTCGTTCAGAACAATACTGAATATCTGGATGGAAGCGATAATGCCGTCTTCCTTAGTCCGATCGGTCGGATGATTTGGAGAGCACGGCCTGCTCGCACGGTCATACCAGTTGAGTAGATCGCGCTTGCATCGGACCACGGGTTCAAGGAATTGGCCGTATCGGCAGGACAAGATGCCTAACGGGATCAAACATAGTGAGTGGGCTCTTTCCCTTCTCCTCTACTCCTTCATGCCTAATAATATGGAAAACACGTAAAAGGCTTGAACACTTGGGCTAAAATATTGGGAATCACTACACTGAGGCATGCATAGAGTGTACGTCGTTGGCTTGGATATGATTTGTGGCTTGAATTGATTTACGCGTTGGATAGTTGGAGCGATAGTTGGATTATATATTTGAGGCAGTCGGTTGGATACTTGGGATTATGCTTGGATAAGTTGGAAAGATATATTTGAGGCAATGAGAATATCAGAAATTTTGGGCGAGCGAACGTGCATCCATGCGCGAGTATCACTTGGTCGCTTTGTCTTGCAAAGCGAGCAGTTGTGGTTCAAAACCGAACAACTGCATCGGCGAGGGCGTTGTGCCGCTTGATGGGGCATCGTGCCACGAATGGGGCATTGTGCCACTGAAACGGCATTGTGCCATGGAGATTGCTTTGAGCATGGGTGTTGCACTAATTTGGACTCTGTGTTGAGAAGAGGCATTGTGCCTATGAAACACTTGATATTTTGGTGCCTTGGGCTATATGTTGAGGTCGAGATTTGGAATCCTTGGGGGTATGTTGGAAGAATGGTTATGGATATTTGGTTGGATACCGGTTGAACGAGTCTAGGATCGCTTGGTGGGGCAAGAATGTTCGATCCTCTCGTCATACCTACGTGTCTGCATAGTCACGGACAACCTACCTGGCACAGGATTTGGTTTCCTGGAACGGAATGAGGCACCGGGGCACCGGGACCGTTCCACCATAGAGGAAACAATGGGCATCGCGCAATTGGGCGCAGTGCTGGTAGTCCGATACCACCAGGCGGGAGTAGCTGCCCAACCCTGGATCAGGTAGGATTGCCCTATTGATCTTGGTCTGATCAATGTCCTTCGTGGCTTTTGGCCAGTGACTTCATATAGTATAAGTGATGGCTTGATTTTCTTTTGTTGGTTTGGCTTTCGTGTAGGCGCGGCCACCTTGCCTCGGCAAGAGTGTGCACTTGAGTTTGGAATATAAACTTTGGTTGAGGATGGATATTGAGGCAAGACTGATGGTTCGATATTGTTATCGTGCGAACGATGGCATTGAGTAGGACGGGTTGCGTGTTAGTTTCCTTCGGGTTGGATTTATATAACTGCTTGTCGTTTGGTTTGAGTTGAATATTTGCATGCTTAAACTGCTTTACAGCTTTCCTTAACATGTCATCCATATGCCATAAAACGAATCTAGGATTCAACTAGAAAGATCACCATATAACTAGTTGCATTCACTATTTTACTTAGTGTCGGCTTAGGCGAGTGGGTTACCCCGCTCACCAGTACGGTTGTGTACTGACCCACGTTTGTGGGCAATATTTTAGGTACACAGGCGTAGTGGCGCTGCTTGGATATACGGGACAAGATGTATGAACTGTAAGTACCTTTATGGGCTAGAGAAAAGAGCAAGAGAATTTCATCGTCTCCGGGGCATCGCCTTTGTGGCATTGACTCGGGGCACTCAATTTGGACTCTATCGTGAGCTTCGCTGCGTTATACTCTGTTGTGTGCTTGGTACACAAATTGGCTTCCGCTGTAACTTGGTTGTTTCGATGATAACTTTGGTGTTTGACAACATCGCCTTGTACGAGCGCAACTCCAGGCTCATACGGCATCACGTTCCGATGGGAACGATTGTCCTGCGGGAGAGCTGCAATGTGGTAATTCACGTTCAGTAGGGACTATCGAGTCCTGCGGGAGATTGGGGCATGACAGATTGGTATAAGAGCGCCTGGTTCATTTCTTCGGACTTGGTCCTTCGCTTCATTACAAACTCTAAATAGCTTCCGCGTGTCGTCTAGCTCTTGACTCTACTCGGTGCCGCATCGGATGTTTCATGTAATAAGTCTATATATTGTAGGTTGTGGCTGCATTTTATTCTTGGTTGTGTTGCCTTGGTTGGTTTTCGTAGGATTTCTTAGCCTCGTTAGGCGTTGTTGCATTCGTGCAGTAAGTTGGTTGGCGTTGTTGCATTTGTGCAACAAGTTGTGGGCTTTTGTTGGGTTGGCTTGGCTTATCGTTCGGGGAGATTCTGATTGCCTCAATGGATCAGTTGGTTGGCTAACGAGATTTGGTTATGCGGCATGTTTTGAGTAAAAATATTCGATGAGAATAAATTCTTGTACGAGTTGCTCGTCTAGCGATTGTGTTGGATATAAGTTAGAATTTCGGCTGTGGCACATCGGTTGGGCATGTTTGAGTTCGGCTCGGGAATATCGGAATAGTTGGTACGAGTTGCTCGTACAACAAATGTGTAAAACCGTTGGGTATTGGGTTGGACTACTTGGAAGACAATCCTTGCACGATTGCTGGTGTTGCGAAAGTATCAGAAGGTGAAAACAGTTGGATAATTCAAGCATTGCCTGAGTTTTGAGTCAAACTCGAATTAGGAAAGGCATGATCACACATTTTGGATGGTTCGAACGGATCTTGGATCAGTGCAAGGAATCGTAATGCGAGTAGCGACTTGATTCAGAGTGGTATATGGGATACCACATTGTGAGCAAGGCATTGAAAATATTTTGGTTGGACATCATTGAGAATTGCCTGAACGGACTCGGATAATGAGAATACAAGTTGATTTGGTGCACGTCGACTGAGTTGGAAAGAATTGAAAATGAAACAAGCGAATATTGAGTTAAGTATATCGAGAACGGACAGATGCAAATGGAAGCATCGTTGGGCTTAAGTGATGGACGAATCGGAATGAACAACTGGGTTACGCTTGAACGAGTGATGGATGAATCGAATGATAGCGAGCACGGACTACGATTTTGGGCAACACATTTGAGTTGATGGTTGAGCAATGAAACATGAGCTGCTTTGGAGGGACAATGCGATGGATTCACACAAACTTGAAGATTTTGGATATTGCTACTCGAGAAGTCGACTCAGGTTTAGCAAAAATGAAATTTTGGGCAAGATAGTACAATGATGGTAAATAGGACATGAATTTAAGCAAGTTTTGAGTTTCGAGAATCATTGAAATCGATGGTGCGAGTAGGCGAACATAGCAATTCGGAAATTGATGGATTCAGGATAGAACGACGGATTGATGGAAGACGATTTCAACGAGCACGGCTCTCGAATTCGGAAGTTCGCTCGGATGAAATGGTTGGAATTTTGATTCGAATTTGCAGATGAGATATAGCATGGTTTATAGTAACTGTCCATCGTGATGATTACAATTATCGAGCGTAGCTTCGGGACAGCTGACCCTAGCGACTTATCCGCTGAATCGGATATGAATATGGTAGACCCATAGAACGACCCTTGAGGCGGCGTATTTGGGAATGCGTCGAGGGCAGATGTGAGCGATAAGATTTGGCTTATTGACTGAGTGTTGGATTTTGAGAGACCCTTGGGATAGTCTTCAGCTGAAGATGCAGCCGGAAGATCGGAGCGATGGTAGAAGTAGCCTAGTCAACTGATGAGATTCAGAGTCACAAATTTTTATCGATGGCATCGCCTCTGACTCATCGTGCCCTGGAAGGGAATAGCATCATATGAATTGATGACTATGAAACTAGCTCATGAAGTTAAAGCAGCGTCTCGTTCAGATCAAATCCTTGCGAATACTGGAAGGGACAAATTTGCCTCAGATTTACAAGATGTCTCGAAACTTAGTCTGGGAAGCGTGCTCATTAGGAAGGCAAAGGTAATGTCCTAATGCTTCGAGGCAGTGGAAGCAGCGCGAAGAACTATTCCATGCACAACCTAGAAATTGTGGCGAGTGTGTCCACGTTGAAATCGTGGCGACACTATCCCTTTGGCGTGGCGGCGAGATCTTCGTGGATCACACGAACCTCGATATAGATGATCACCCAGTGAGATATCTGAGATGGCAGGAAAGATGATGGACTGAACTGATCTAAGCAAAGTTTGATATTTGGATAAGTCACCTAGCTTGGGTAGTATCAGTTGAGATGATCGTTCGGTGCACGAGATATATTTGGAGATGTTGCTAGTGCGGTTTCAGAAATAGTTGGATGGATTGAGTTGGGACGCGAACTCATTGAGTCGGTAGAAAATCTGCATAATTGAGAATAGCGCTCGAGCGAATGTGTTGGAATGAAAATCGTGAATTGATTCAATTGGGAGTAAAGCAAATGAATGCCTCGAACATAAAGATACCCTTGTAACTTGTTCAAATTTCTATCGCAAAGCTCGGCTGAAATACATGTATTTTAGGGACGCCTTAAATATATGTACGATCCAAAACTAAGCGATACGAAGAATTCGTATTGAGCTGCAAGGAGGATGTGGGAATTCGTAAAATTTGTACGAGCGTTCTGCAGAGCGAGACGCTGAGTCAGAAATCGTGAATATGTGAGTTGCATAGAGCAGATCCATGGAATTGGAGTGTGGCATGTGATAGGAATGAGTACCAGCACGGTTCGTGGACGAACCTGATTCTAAGTGGTATATTATGTAATGTCCCGCAACCGCTCGAAGCGTTACGCTGAGTCAGATTGAACAAATCAAATGCTGGTTACATTTGAAATGTTGGATTTTGGGAAGAAGTATTAATAGAGTTGGTTTCAATGTGCAGATGGCTAGCGGGTTCGATGGAAATCAGGTGTTTGTTCAGAACAATACTGAATATCTGGATGGAAGCGATAATGCCGTCTTTCTTAGTCCGATCGGTCGGATGATTTGGAGAGCACGGCCTGCTCGCACGGTCATACCAGTTGAGTAGATCGCGCTTGTATCTGACTACGGGTTCAAGGAATTGGCCGTATCGGCAGGACAAGATGCCTATCGGGATCAAACATAGTGAGTGGGCTCTTTCCCTTCTCCTCTACTCCTTCATGCCTAATAATATGGAAAACACGTAAAATGCTTGAACACTTGGGCTAAAACATTGGAAATCACTACACTGAGGCGTGCATAGAGTGTACGTCGTTGGCTTGGATAGGATTTGTGGCTTGAATTGATTTACGCGTTGGATAGTTGGAGCGATAGTTGGATTATACATTTAAGGCAGTCGGTTGGATACTTGGGATTATGCTTGGACGAGTTGGAATGATACATTTGAGGCAATGGGAATATCGGGAATTTCGGGCGAGCGAACGTGCATCCGTGCGCGAGTATCACTTGGTCGCTTTGTCTTACAAAGCAAGCAGTTGTGGTTCAAAACCGAACAACTGCATCGGCGAGGGCGTTATGCCGCTTGATGGGGCATCGTGCCAAGAATGGGGCATTGTGCCACTGAAACGGCATTGTGCCATGGGAATTGCTTTGAGCATGGGTGTTGCACCAATTTGGACTCTGTGTTGAGAAGAGGCATTGTGCCTATGAAACACTTGATATTTTGGTGCCTTGGGCTATATGTTGAGGTCGAGATTTGGAATCCTTGGGGGTATGTTGGAAGAATGGTTATGGATATTTGGTTGGATACCGGTTGAACGAGTCTAGGATCGCTTGGTGGGGCGAGAATGTTCGATCCTCTCGTCATACCTACGTGTCTGCATAGTCACGGACAACCTGCGTGGCACAGGGTTTGGTTTCCTGGAACGGGATGAGGCACCGGGGAACCGGGACCGTTCCACCATGGAGGAAACAATGGGCATCGTACAATTGGACGCAGTGCTGGTAGTCTGATACCACCAGGCGGGAGTAGCTGCCCAACCCTGGATCGGGTAGGATTGCCCTATTGATCTTGGTCCGATCAATGTCCTTCGTGGCTTTTGGCCAGTGACTTCATATAGTATAAGTGATGGCTTGATTTTCTTTTGTTGGTTTATCTTTCGTGTAGGCGCGGCCACCTTGCCTCGGCAAGAGTGTGCACTTGAGTTTGGAATATAAACTTTGGTTGAGGATGGATATTGAGGCGAGACTGATGGTTCGATATTGTTATCGTGCGAACGATGGCATTGAGTAGGACGGGTTGCGTGTTAGTTTTCTTTGGGTTGGATTTATATAACTGCTTGTTGTTTGGTTTGAGTTGAATGTTTGCATGCTTAAACTGCTTTACAGCTTTCCTTAACATGTCATCCATATGCCATGAAACGAATCTAGGATTCAACTAGAAAGATCACCATATAACTGGTTGCATTCACTATTTTACTTAGTGTCGGCTTAGGCGAGTGGGTTACCCCGCTCATCAGTACGGTTGTGTACTGACCCACGTTTGTGGACAATATTTCAGGTACGCAGGCGTAGTGGCACTGCTTGGATATACGGGACAAGATGTATGAACTGTAAGTACATTTGTGGGCTAGAGAAAAGAGCAATAGAATTTTATCGTCTCCGGGGCATCGCCTTTGTGGCATTGACTCGGGGCATTCCATTTGGACCCTATCGTGAGCTTCGCTGCGTTATACTCTGTTGTGTGCTTGGTACACAAATTGGCTTTCGCTGTAACTTGGTTGTTTCGATGATAACTTTGGTGTTTGATAACATCGCCTTGTACGAGCGCAACTCCAGGCTCGTACGACATCATGTCCCGATGGGAACGATTGTCCTGCGGGAGAGCTGCAACGTGGTGATTCACGTTCAGTAGGGACTATCGAGTCCTGCGGGAGATTGGGGCGTGACAGTGACAGTGACAGTGACAGTGACAAGATCAGCAAATTAATGAAAGAGCTCTACAAGTCCTTTGCAATGAATGACTTAGGTCCAGCAAAGCAGATTCTCGATATGCATATCTCCCGTGATCGAAGGAATGGGAAGCTGTGGTTATTACAAGAACGTTATATCGAGAAGGTGTTGAAGAGCTCAACATGGACAAGGAAAAACCAGTTGCTACTCCACTTCATAATCACTTTCTGCTCAGCTCAAGGCAGTGTCCTACAAGCAACAAAAAAAATGAAGAGATGGCATCGGTGCCATACGCCTCAGCTGTTGGCGGTCTTATGGACATTATAGTGTGCACCAGACCTGACATGGCACATGCAGTTGGTATCGTCAGCAGATTCTTATCCAATCTGGGTAAAGAGCATTAGAAAGCGGTGAAGTGGATTTTGAGATACATCAGAGGTACTTCCAAAATAAGATTGTGCTTTGGAAATGACAAGCCTGTGTTGATTGAGTACATAGATGCATATATGGCTGAAGATTTTGACTCCAGAAAATTTACTTCAGGATATTTAGTTAATCTTTCAGGGGGAGCTGTGTCTTGGCAGTCAAAGTTACAGAAGTGTATTGCTCTGTTGACTACAGAAGCAGAATATATCGCAGCTACAGAAGCATGCAAGGAACTACTGTGGATGAAAAGATTCCTACATGAGTTAGGTCAAGAACAACAAGCATATGTTCTTTATTGTGATAGCCAGAGTGCTATCCATTTGAGCAAGAATTCGAGTTTTCACTCAAGGTCAAAGCATATTGACGTGAGATATCATTGGATTCATAACGTGATGGAAACCAACCAACTTCAGATCGAGAAGATCCATACCAATGACAACGGCTCAGACATAATGACTAAGTCTTTACCGAAAGACAAGCACATCTTTTATAGAAGTACAACTGGTATGACGAAACCTTCCACTTAAGTCGGGAAGGGGGAAATTGTTCGGTGATCCCTCCTTAATTGGAGAGAGGGTTTGATGTTCCAAGGTTCATTTACCTTGGAGAAAGTCTAATGACTTTTGGAGTTCCCAAGCTTAATGAACCTTGGATGAAATGAATCTTAGAGGAGAATGTTCATTCCCTTATGGCTATATAAGGAGATGGTTTGGGAGATATTTGGTTAATCCTCCTTTGTAATCTTAGTGCTAGAAGTAGTGGTGCTCTTGGTGCTCCTTGCTTGCGATGTTCTTCCGGGCGGTACTTCTACCTCGAGTGCTTCTTCACCAAAGTGTGGCCATACTTTTGTATGAGAGTTGGTGAGCCTCTTGAGTGTATCCAAGAGAGAGTTTGTAATTTGTAATCCCACTATTCTTCGTGGAGAAAGAAAGTAAAGAATATAATTGTCCGAGAACGTAGGCACATTGTCGACCTCGTTAATTCTTTTGTGTTCTATTTTACTCACTTGTCAATCCATAGCTTTCAGAAGCTCGATTGCAAGTTATTGCTACTCTCTTGTCAATTCATAGCTTCCAGAAGCTCGATTACAAGATATTGCTTCCACACTTTGTGTGTGAAAGACATCTCCATCCCCAACAGTTCCCAACTTATATGGAGAATACTTTGGAGTGCGACCAACGTTATCCACGTGTCGGGACATTTCATTGCGATGAGAGGCATTAGTGTGTCTCAGAAGTTCGAGAGATCGTTGGCCATAATTTTGATTTGATTTGAAACAATATCTAGGGCCGCCAGAGCACTATCCGAGCTGGCGTAGTATATCGACAGTATACCGTCGGTATACCACTAAGTAGTGTTTTCTTTCAGAACCTTTCTGTGAGAAATTTGTGTTCTCACGATATATCGTCAGTATATACTGACGGTATAGTGGCGGTATACAGTCGTTTCAGACTGGAGTCGATTTTGTGTTTTAATCTTGGACATTGGTTCAATCTGAACGAAAATGATTGTTTGCTGATTAATTAGGGGAACTTAAATAAAAAATTTCTAACCATAACTACACAAGTAATCGTCAAGGGGAGGTGTTGTCAAAGTCCACAACTTTCAAGCAAATGGAAGAGGAGATTCAGAGTTTTATGAGCTATTTTTTGAAGAGAGATCGATTCGAAAAGTTATACATCGATTCTCGTTATCTCGTCTTTGGTAACTCTTTATTCTCATTGTAATCAATTTTCATTCGGTTTTGAAGAGTTTTGATGATCCATATTGGATCCGTGGAGAAATTAGTAGAGGAATTGATGTACTTCTTTATTACTTAGTGGAGGCTTTTCATGATTAGACTCCGATTTTTCGTGTCGAGATCTTTCACGTAAAAAATGTTTATGGTTGTGCTTGTTCTATAGATTTTGGCATCGTGTGTGGGTTGTGCAATTTTCTTTCTTTTCTACATGTTTCTTCCGGTTTGGTAGAGAGAGTTATTCCGCTTGTTTCGTGTAGCGATGATACGAGGGAACATTGTCTTTATGTACTCTCTAGGTATTGATGTTTGTAATTTCAAGCACAATGTTGATTATATTGTATGATACTCAAGTAAGTTTTAACCACCACAGACTTCATGTTGCCTGATGGTAATGGCCACAGTTTCCTCCGGTAGAGAGCTGGTGACGAGTCCTCCATATGCTTGCCATCATTCAGAATTAAAGATCTAGAAAATTTGCTCTACTGAAAATATTTTTAAACAAATATATGCTTTTTCCATCTCAGATGGCAAAAATATAAAATAATAATTTTTTTTTATATTTGTCAAATTTTCGCCAACAGGGTAGGCAAAAATCTGACAATAGTTTTTTTTTTTTTTTGGTTTTCTTTTTGGTTTGTTTTTTTTAGTTTGATTTTTTGTGTGTTGGTTTTATAAAAAATTAACCAATAGATTTTCTAAAGACAATTTAAAATTAAATAAAATATTTTTCAAATATTAGATACCACATCTATTATCATTCAAAATATAATATTAGAAATAGCAACTGTTTCATTATTATCTATACTAATTTGTTATTATGTATACTAATATAATTTTGAAAATATAATTATTATCCATAGTAATTTGTTATTATCTAACTAAACACATATTCAAAATTTAAAACATATATTTATGAGAAATCATAATTAAAATAGATATCACAATTTAACAAATAACAAACTAATTATTTATTATCTATATAATTAATTATTTTAAATAAATTTTGTGTACAAATGATAATAAATTATCTTTTAGTGATATGAAAAAAAAATAATATTAATCAATAGATTTTGTTATCATTCATATTAATATAGATAATAACAAATTAGTATAGATAATAAAAAAAATTTAAAAATAAAATTACCGAAAGTAAAATTTGGAGATCGAAATATCGTGTTTTTGCGATTCTAAATTTTTTGAAGTCCGTCATGAAACTGTTTATCCCATAGTACTTTTTGATACGGTCATTTTGGTACAAACTGGACCTTGTTTCGATCTCTCAGTCAAAAGTTATGATACTTTAAAGTTTTAAATTTTATATTTTTGTCTGTAACATGTGGGTCTTGCTGCGGATCAAAATTCTTTCTACACGAATTGTGTTACTCTCGTCGAAAACATACAAATCGACCTATTGTTTGACGAAAAACGATTTCCAAACAAATAGTTATGACCGCTCGAAGTCTGCTCGACGGCAGACGTAATATTCTTACGGCAGATTTTTTTAAATTTTTGGTTATTCAATGATATCATATTTTATTTGGGCTGTTAAATTTTTTTTCTAATTTATTTAGAAAAATTATTGCTACAACAACTTTTCTAAAAAAGAACTAAATCTAAATAAAACTAAACAAAAGTACTCTTTAAAATAAAATAAAATAAAAATCAGAAAAAAAAAGAAAAACCAGAAAAAAAAAAAAAAAAACTTCCCAAAAAAATACTGCTAGATTTTTGCCAACTTGGTTGACAAAAAATTGACAAAAAAAAAAAAGGAAGAAGAAAAAAAAAAGATTTTTGCCTTTCCAGATGGCAAAAACTTTTGTTACTTCAATTTTTTTCAAAATATTTTTATTTTAGTTAATTTATTTAAAAATATTTTTTTACAGCAAAATTTCTGTTGAAGATCAAGACTAACCATTCTGCTCCCTCAGTTTCAAATGGAAGTGACTTTTCAATTGATTCAAACCATTTTGTGCCATCACTAGCTTAATGATTGATATCATTGAAGCACACTGAGTTTGTAACTCTTTTATTATAAAAAATCCTATATGAATTTATGAGTTCTTAATTTTTTTTAAATCGGGCCATTGACAACCGCTGTCTCATTTTTTTAATTTTTTTTAAAAGACCTAAACAAAAAGGCAACTTAAATAAAAAATTTTGTACACATATTATGATGTGATTACAAATTCTTATTGTGAGTTTCTATTTTAGTTTATGTAGTCGAAACTGTTTTATTATAAAGGAAGAAAGTAATCTAAGAGGAAAATCTGGAGATGAATTGGATGTTGATGGCCATAGTTTGCTCAGAGCCAACACTTTGCCTTGCTATACAGTAGATGAAAACATCTTATATTATGGATATTCTTTATTGGTGCATTTGTGTCGTATAATGCATTGCTAATGATTATTTTACAGTTGGTATATTCTAATCTTTGTTCTGCAGAGAAGGATAGTTGGTTGTAGATAAGAATCACTAATAAGTGCATATTTATTAGTTAATGTTCCTTATTAGAACCTAGAGTAATTGAAAGATCAATATTGTACGTTTCACATGACTATTGTGTTGGTTTAGATGCATCGAGTAGATATCATTCACCAGTATATTCCTAGAGGAGTTGACCATCGTCTTTGCAGGTGCGGAAAATAATTTGACGTTCATAGACATTCGAAGCTCTTTCGATCCATTTGAAACTTTCTTTTGATGATGTTATTTTCTTTTAATAAGGGACATGATATATGGAATACTGTTATTTCAATTTGCTTTCATAAGTTGTAAGTCAAATGTGGACCATTTGAGTTGATTAATTGAGAGCATGTATGTTTTCCGCGACAAGTTTAACAATAAAATAATTATTTTCATATATATATATATATATATATGATGTTTATCATTTTTTTCTGTTTGTTTTTGTTGTAACATCATTAAATTGAATTATTTTATTAATAGTTTTGTTCATGCATTGTACAAGTGTAACTTAAACTTGTACGACATCACGCTCGACGACGACTTATCAATTCTGTGAAATTGAAATGTGACAAAATTCACTCCAAATCCTATTTATGAAACAAGCCTAAGGGGTTACTTATTACAGTATTTACACAAATTCTTACATTCCGTCAGACTATAATTAGAGTTATTAATATTATAAAACTTACAATACATACGTGATATTCCTTGGCTGCAACTCCAATTACAACAACAAATGCTGCATTATATTTCCAATTAGAAGCAACCGATCAGCACCTAGCTAGGTGGCACCATTTATAACCAAATAAACATTAGAATTGATGTAAATGTTACAACAAATATTGTAATAATAGTATTTACAGCCAACAAGACAACCCTTACTTAACATACACAATCATGTGCAATCCTCCATATATATTTGCAAGAGTAATGCTATTCATCCCTCCAAATTGTTCCTCCAAACAATTTTTTCATATGTGGCAGCTGACGTGACATGTTAAATATTATTATGTGGCATTTAACATGACAACTGACATGTCAAATTTTAACCAAAAAAATTTAATTACCCAAATTTTTTTATAATGTTAATATTAATATTAATATTAATTTTAACTTTAATATTAATTTTAAAATTTGCAACGTCTGCTATCACATTAACTATCACGTCAGCTGCCACATAAGGATGAATGGTTTGGAGGAACACTTTGGAGAGATGAATAAAATTATTCTATTTGCAATTGGATATAATGTTTCATTTTTTATCTGCTTATGGTACATAATGTTACACCATCATAAAAGAAGTTGCACATGAAATAAATGGAAGTTAAACCATCATAAAAGAAGTTGCACATGAAATAAATGGAAGTTAAACCATCATAAAAGAAGTTGCACATGAAATAAATGGAAGTTATACAAAAGAGCAAACATCAACATGTGACAAAAACCATATGAATTCAACCATGTCAAAGTTGGAGAAATTATTCGGTAGGACGGGCTCATGCGACAGTGGTGAGCTCCAACTTTCCTCCAATAGACACATGCTAAATTTTATGCAAGACTAAATAAGACGAGGAAAACAAAAATTATGTGTCATTAAACTATTGGAGGAGACTTAGGTTTAGTCCCACGGTATAATTTCTTGTTAAGTTCCATCTGAACAAACAACTTCCAAATGAAGCAAACTATAACAATAGAGTTATTTACACTAACATTCTCTATGTTTATTATACTGACCTTCCTGAAACTAATTATACAGATCTCTCATATGTTTTATGTTTTAAGGGAGAGTGGTTAGTGTAATAGTCCTTTACATAAAACTAGTAAATTTACGTGCGTTGCACGTAAAATAAAATATTTACATAATATTGTTAAAAAATAGTTCATATATATATATATATATATATATATATATATATATATATATATGGATTACGATGTGTTAAACAATTTTAATATTTTTTCCTTTAAATTAATTTTTAAATTGAGTTTTTAAACCGTTTTAAATTTAGTTTTAAAATACATTTGTGCGAGAAAAAAAATTGAGAAAGTTTTCTTTTGCTGTAATTTTTTTTAATAAATGATGAAGGATTTACAAACACTTAAACAGTTCAATTTTGAACAATTTTTAAGTTTAAAAATACATTTGTGCGAGAAAAAAATTGAGAAAGTTTTTTTTGTTGTTGTAATTTTTTTTAATAAATGGTGGAAGATTTACAAACAGTTAAACAGTTCAACTTTGAGCCATCTTTAAGGTTCGTTATAAAAGTAGAGATATAAAAGATAGGAAAGATCCCTTTAATAAACATAAAATACATTAAAAATATAGAGAAAATTATTGCAAATAACCCATAAATGCAACTTGCAGGAAACATTGCGAATATGCTTATATTAATGAAGAGTTCAAACTGCTGCAATTGAAGTATGTTAGCAAATGAAGATCATAAATGAAGAGAAAGTAACACACCCACAATTAATCAAGAGTTCCATTAGCAAAGCAAATGTGCCAAGTTACCTAGTTTTATAAATAGGGAAAGAAGTTTCAAATTCTAGTACTCCACTTCCACCCCACTCCAATGGCGCTCTCTCTTCCTCCTTACTCCCTATGCTTCCCCAAAAAAACCAAGGAAGAGGAAGAGGAGGACAGGAGAACCTACCAAAAATACGACGCCGCCGTGTCGACGCTCCCGCGGTCGACACAGCCTCCCCACATGCAGCTCTCCCTCTACAAGGGCTTCTGGTTCCCGAACGGCGCCAGCTTCGGCCTCAAGGTCCTCCAGGGGACGATGGCCGCCCGGGACCACTTCGCGTCCCGCCCCGACGACATTCTCCTGGCCACCCTTCCGAAGGTCGGCACCACCTGGCTGAAGGCCCTCGCCTTCGCCACCCTCAACCGCAACCGCAACCCCCGCGGCTGCGGCTGCGGCCCGTTCCCGCAGTCCCTCCTCCTCTCCCTCAACCCGCACCAGTGCGTCCCGTTCCTCGAGTACCAGCTCTACAGCGACGGGCGCATCCCCGACATGGGCATGTACCCGTCGCCCAGGCTGCTCGCCACCCACATCCCCTACTCACTCCTTCCGCGGTCCGTGCTCGAGCCCGGGCCGGACCGCGGCAGGATTGTGTATCTCTGCAGGAACCCCCGGGACACCTTCACGTCCATGTGGAGGTTCGTCTGCAGTCTCGTGCCCGGGACCGACGGAGCCGTCCGGTCGGCCCCGGGCACGGGCGTACACCCCCTGGAGGAAGGCCTGGAGGCCTTCCTCCGGGGGGTGTACACCTCGGGTCCCTACTGGGACCACGTGCTGGAGTACTGGCGGGCGAGCCGGGAGGACCCGGACCGGGTCCTCTTCTTGAGGTTCGAGGAGCTGAAGGCGGACCCCGGGGCGCAGCTGCGGCGGCTGGCGGGGTTCATGGGGTGCGGGTTCTCCGCCGAGGAGGAGGTGGAGGAGGTGCTGAGGCTGTGCAGCCTGGAGAGCCTGAGGGGGCTGGAGGTGAACCGGACAGGGGCGACACCATTCTGGAGGGTCGGGTTCGACAACCGGTCCTTCTTTAGGAAAGGAGAGGTCGGGGACTGGAAGAACCACCTCACGCCGGAGATGGCGGAGAGGCTCGACAAGGTGACGGCGGACAAGTTTCGCGGTACCGGTTTGTTTTTCTAAGATATATGGGAAGTGGAGTTCATAAGGGTACCCACTACAAGCTTAGATGTCTGACGTTACGTACGTGACTTTATGCACGCTGCGTTGCATATTATTTGGATCCACTGTTCTCAGATCTTCTTCGCGGTTTGATTCCGAGACCTCCGTCCAGCCATGAAGGTTATATCTCTTCTTACTGACCGTAAGAACCAGTTGAGTTCGGAATCTAAAATATTCTTAAAAAATTGTTATGTGGCTTATATATATATATATATATATATATATATATATATATATACTCTTGGTAGATAGTCTTGTTTAGAATTCTCTCTGAAGTTTTAAACTCCAAAAAATTTGCCACTACTGAATATACACTGACATATGCACAGATAGGACTGTCAAAATTTTGATAGGACTGTCAAAATTTTGACAATCCAATAAATACTTAGGATTGTCGTAATTTTGGCAACTCATAGCCAACAACATAATGGAGAGCAGTGTTCATGTTCTTGTTGAGTGCATCTACGACAGCACCAGCCTCAAGAAGGACTTGAACACATTTTTACTTGGAATAAAGAGTTTGAAATAGACTTTTTATAAAGGCACAACAAAAGTTGATCGGTGCTAATTCAATTTTTTTTTAAATATTTACAAGTTTGTCACTTCTATGGACTGTTAAATTTCACTACAGGACTGTCAAAAATTTGACAATTCTATCTACATATAGGACTGTCAAAAATTTGACAGTCCAAGCTAAAAATAATTATATTAGCACCGAACAACTTTTATAATACTTTTATAATTTTTTTTTTTAAAATACTAGCATATAGAAACACATTTTATAAGAAATAAAAAATCACATTGGTGAAGGAAATAACGTTAGATGTACTTCAACATGATCATTAGGCATTCGAGCCCTCCTGCAGTTGTCTTATCCAATGACAAAGAGAAACTTTTGGAGATCGAATATTTTTCTAATATATTTTTTTTCTAATAAAAGAATAATCGGAAACTTTCAGTCTTAGGATTACCAAAAAGACATTTGAACCTTCCTGCAGTTGTCTTATCCAACGTAAAAGTGAAACATTTGGAGATCGAATACATTTCTAATAATAATAATAATAATAATAATAATAATAAAAATAAAAATAAAAATAAAAAGGTTAAATTATAATTTGATATTCTCAACTATTACAAATATTTAACTTTGATAGGCATCAACTTGATACCTTAAAATTTAAAAATGATCAAATAAATCCTGCCCCTCCTCTCACTGTTGAGCGCGGCGCGGTAACGTTTACCAACCCACCTGAAATGAACAACCAATCTACGAACACCAAGCACAGATGAAGACAAGTATATGGTGGTGACTACGTCACCTGGACAAATTTTAACATTTATAACTCAGATGAAATTACAAGATTGCAAAACACTAATGTTGAAACCCTTTGCCCTAATAGGTTCAACTCCCTCACCACACTCAAGAAGAAAACCAGAAGATTACAATTGAAATCACTCACCAACCCATAGCAATCTCTCTAACCGAAGTTGACGACTCATTGATTAGATCTCCTTCTTCCTTCTGTCTTGGATGGCGAAGTCCTAAGAGCAAAACACAGACTTTCTCTTAGATTTTTTGTGGACGAGCACCCTGAATCTCCAACTTGTGCCTCCACCCTCCTCTCTATTTATAGGATGAGAAACATATTTTAGGTCATAATAAGATTTTCTAAATAGGAAACCCTAAAATAAGAATCCTATTACACCTAAAATAGTCCAACACCAATTATGGACGTCCAAATATGACAGATTAAATATTTGATATAAATTTGAAATCTAATCAAATCTTACGTTTAATGTAGATTTTCGAATTATATCAAATCAAATCTTTGACCATATTTGGACTCCAAAATTTATCAAATTCAGACTAGACCCCAACACTCACCCCTTCCACCGGTGGCTGCACTACCCCCCTCTCGGCAGCTGCACCGTACCCCCCCTTGCCGCACCTCCAATCCCGTCTCCCCCTCTCGGCAGCTGCACCTACCGACCGAATAAACTCTGACCAAATTCGTAATAGTAAGTATCATAAAAGAAGCCCGAAGATATGTTAAAAACCAAAAATGCAAACACAAGTGATAACATCAAATATCTATCTAATAAGAATAACATTTATCGAACATTGATAAGTAAGACAATAAGTACATGATGTCACACCCCGATTTTCGTGGAATCGATAGTCGTCCCCCCGGCGTGACTGTCGTACGGGCCTAGGTTGCGCACCGCACAAGGCTAAGTATTTTATTTCGCATAGCGATCATATATTCAGAGTACGCAGATAAATTGAAACACAGATTTGAGACATGGAAAAGTTCTCTTTTATTGATAACATGAACATCTATTACAAACTCTTGAACTGAGTCATAAGGTTGCCACACGGGCTTACAAAATGTTGACACAAAATGAGATAGCAGTCCTGTACATTACATCCTTTACTAAACTTCAAAATGTAAGACTTCCTGGTGGAATGATGGCCTTTCCACGGAGCTGCATTGTGTTTTGAGTAGCTAGCTCATTGCTTCAGAATACTTTAAAAGTTGGCACGAACAAGACGCGCCTACAGCTGGACTTGATTGGGGGATGACTTCGGCTCCTCGCTCGGTTCTCCTTAGTGCAGGAAACCTGTTTCAACGAGGGTCAGTACATCGAAACATACTGGTGAAGGCAAGCTAACCCAACTATACCAATCAACACGTTATTTATATGAAGCATGCATATTATTTGTGGTCTTTCTATCTTGCCTTAGTTTATTTTATAGCAAGCAATAGATATAAAAATCAATAAAATAACCTGCCACTGTTCGGTGATATTTACCTGCCCGTCTGAACTACCTGCACAATACTTACCATGTCCTTCCCTGCCATGAAGACACAAGTTAGTTTGTAATAGGTTTAAATATACGAGGGGATCACTGGCAATGTGGCATAATGGACGAGTTATAGTCTCGAGACGCGGATGCCGGAGGTGCATGTGTTGCAGCCAGCCATCCCGTCCAGTCCGTGAGACTATTTTGTAGATTCCGTCCGGATTGGATCGGTGTCAGTGCCCCAGCGACCGTCCGAAGGAACCATAGGCCTTGTGCATAAGTTTTTCGTGATCAAACAGCGTTTATTTTTAAGTTTAACCATTTATATAGTTGAGGCAATAAAATCAGGAGACATGTGGCATGCTATGATTTAGTTTGTATAGTCTCCCGAATCAATTATTGCATGGCAAGGAGTGTTCTACATATAGCACAATTTATAGAAGAAGTAAATACTCTAACTTGTATTTATGCGTATGATGAATATTCCAAACGAACAAGCATGCAAGCATGCAAGTAAGTAACCGTTCACAGTTTGATTGAAAAGCAATAATACTCCAAGTCTATTCCTTTTTATCTTGACATCTTTTAGTTATTACATGGTATCGTCTGATCGGGAAAGCAAGAATGCAAGATTTTAGGTGTGAAGGCTTGGAAGAAGGGCCAACTAAATCGAATATAAGCCACTCACAAGTTTGTTGGAAGGAAGAAGGAAAGATGTGCTTTAGGAGTTCGTTCGAGCGTTGCCTACTTCTGGTTCACCTGCATTGCCACGAACAACTGATCAATACCTCTTCTACTCTTTCCAATATCGGAATTGAAGTGCAGTTCAATGAACGAAAATAATAAAATTCATCGAAACCGTTGAAGAAAACTCAAGCAAATCCGAAAACCAACTCAAGGCACGAAAGCAACAAGCGACAGCAAAAACTGAGGCAACAAAAGATGCAGCGGAGAGGTCCCTCCTGACTCTGCCGCTAAATCGATCCTGGTGGCACGGTCCACTAAATATGGGAATCGATTCTGAAGAAACAAATCCATAATGAGGATGAGTTCTTGATTCAATCTATCCCGATCGAACGATACCGTCTTGTATTTCTTAGCCGCGCTCCCTGAATAGGGGGAACAGAGTACCACATCCTACCCAACTAATTGGAAGTTTTATCCCGAAACTTAGGAATAGAACCTACCACTAGAAAATAAGGAAGGGAACCTATTGTCACGCCCCGAGGCGTCCCCCGAGTCGTGACCGCCGTGCGGGCCTGGAGTTGCGCCCGCACAAGGCTTTAATGATTTGCATAGCAAGCACATGTTCAGAGTACGCAGATAAATTGAAACACAGATTTGAAACATAGAAAAGTTCTCTTTATTGATAATGAACATCTATTACAAACTCTTGAACGAGTCAGCTAATATGCCGAACGGCTTACAAAAGGGTTGACTCAAAATGAGATAGCAGTCCTGTATATTACATCCCTTTATAAACTCAGAATGATAAAGACCTCCAGGCTGGAGGATCGCTTTGCCACGGAGCTGCATTTGTGTATGAAGAGTTGCAGGCTCCTGACTCCAAAATGTTTCGGGGGCGCGGTGAAGATGCGCCAACAGCTGGACTGGATCGGGAAGACGACTTCGGCTCCTCGCTCGGTTCGCCTTAGTGCGGAGAACCTGTTTCAACGAGGGTCAGCATATCGAAACATGCTGATGAAGGCGAGCTAGCCTGACTATACCAATCAACACGTTGTTTAGTGAAGCATGCATATTTTTGTGAGTTTCTATCTTGCCTTAGTTCATTTACAAGTAAGCAGCATATTGAATTTACTGAAATGAACGTGCCACCGTTCGGTGGATTTTACCTGACTGTCTGAATTACCTGCACAATACTTACCTTGCCTTCCCTGCCACGGAGACACAAGTTAGTATGCAACAGGTTTAAATATACACGATGATCACTGGCGTGGTGCCATAACGGACATAGTCAAGGACAGGGATAGCATGCAACCAGAATACGACAAGCACACGATGCATTGCAAGCTATCCCCTCCAGCACACGATGACTACACACGAGTTCCGCCCGGACCGGAACGGTGCCAGTGCCCCAGCGACCGTCCGCAGAACTTACCCTTGTGCACAAGTTGTCCATGATCGAACAATACGTTACTTAAACAATCAGTTACGCCTTCGAGGCAACACGAGCACACGACATATCCATAATTGTTAAGCATTCATGCACTTCAGGCAACACGAGTATGAAATATGTATTTGCACAAGACAAGCAACATTTTATGATTATTTCCAAGCGAACAAGCATGAATTTAAGTATTCGTTCGTGACAAGCATATAACCAAGTCTGTTCTCTTTTATCTTGGTTTCTTTTATTATTACTTGGTATCGTTTGATCGGGGCAAAGGAATGAAGCTGGAAGCAGAGCTAGCTAATCGGGTTGGTAGCCACTCACTTAGATTTTTGGAAAGAAGAAGGAAAGAGGCGCTTTACGACTCCGTTCGCAAGCCGCCTACTGCTCGTTCACCTGCACACGAACAGCTCGATTAATACTTCTTCCTCTCTTTCTAATCTCGGAATAGAAGTGCAAGTTGATGAACGAAAACAATGAAAACCATCGAAACCATTCAAGGAAAACAAGCAAATCCCAAAACCAACTCAAAGCACGAAAGCAACAAGCGACATCGAAAACCGAGGCAATAAAAGATAGCAGCGGAGAGGTCCCTCCTGACTCTGCCGCTAAGCCGATCCTTGGGGCGCAGTCCACTGAATATGGGAATCGATTCCGAAAAAACAAATCCATAACGAGGACGAGTTCTTAATTCAATCTATCCCGATCGAACGATACCATCTTGTGTTTCTTAGCCGCGCTCTCCGCACCGGGAGAACGGGGCGCTACATCCTACCCAACCAATTGGAAGTTTCGTCCCGAAACTTAGGAATAGGGCCTACCGTTAGGGAGCATTATGTCGAGGGCGGCGATCCGGGATAGGACAAGCATCCACCCGATGGGTTGGATCACCACAACGGAGGCAATTCCCGAGTCGCTTTCGACAATCCTTAAACAGGTGCCCTGGCTTCCTACAGAAGTTACATGTTTGGTTGGGATTTGTCTTCTGCTTCCCACCGTCATTGTGACGCTTTGCAGCGTTGTTTCCTCCCTCGTTGCCTTGGCGTTTGTGATTGTAGGTATGCACAGCGCCGGTGGAAACGTGAGGATACTGCGGCTCGAGGGATAGGGCGTGATTCATGACTTCACGCATTGTTCCGTACTGATTATTGACTACGTGCGAATGGATGGCAGGGCGTAGTCCACCTTCAAACCTTCTGGCTCGACTCGCTGCATCAGGTAAATAGGCCCTAGCGAACTTCGAGAGTCGGTTGAACTCGGCGGAGTATTGCTTAACTGTCATACTGCCCTGCCTCAGCTGCACGAAGTCATTTTCCATTTTACGTTGTACTGGAGGCGGTATAAACTCCTCTTCGAACGCGGCACGAAAGGTTGTCCACGAGATCGCCTCCTCTCCGTGATCAAATTGGAGAGATCGTCGATGCACGTCCCACCAATCGTGCGCGTTGAGGCGGAGCTGTAGTTGGGCGCAGGCGACGCGCTTATCTTCGGGGACCTCTAGCAGAGTGAAGTGATCTTCAATCTCGGCTAGCCAATCTAGAGCTACCACTGCGTCCTCAGTCCCGTCGAACGGGGTATTACAAACTTTCTTGAAGTGTCCCAAGTTGAAGGCAGTCACGTCCCTCGGCCTTGGAATCTGAGGCGTCTCCACTTCAAGCACGGGCTGTTCCACCGGAGTCGTTGCTGTTGCGGCGGAATGGTTGGCAGCCAAAGTCTGAACGATTTGTTGCAGGGCATCGACCTGCTTCTGTTGGACTGAGAATCGGGTCTCTAGATTACTCTCGAGCTTGGCTTGGCGAGCATCGTCTCGTTGTCGTTGCGATTCTAACATTTGCATTACCCGCTCAAGCGGGTCGACTTGAGACATGCCTCTTTGGCTTCGAGAGCTTCCCGAATTGCTCGAACTGCTCTCTTGTGTTTCGATCGGTGGTTGCGCTGCAGATTGCGCTGGATCCATTCCTTCAAAAGAAGGTAAATTACATTAGGATCATAATGTATTATGGACTTATTGCATGAACGTATCTCATTTTGGCCTAGCGAGTTCAAGAGTTCGCACAGGAATTTCGATCATTAAAGGAACTTTTCCAGCACGAAGTCTAAGGAACTTGGAATCTGTGCTCTGATACCACTATGTCACGCCCCGAGGCGTCCCCCGAGTCGTGACCGCCGTGCGGGCCTGGAGTTGCGCCCGCACAAGGCTTTAATGATTTGTATAGCAAGCACATGTTCAGAGTACGCAGATAAATTGAAACACAGATTTGAAACATAGAAAAGTTCTCTTTATTGATAATGAACATCTATTACAAACTCTTGAACGAGTCAGCTAATATGCCGAACGGCTTACAAAAGGGTTGACTCAAAATGAGATAGCAGTCATGTACATTACATCCTTTTATAAACTCAGAATGATAAAGACCTCCAGGCTGGAGGATCGCTTTACCACGGAGCTGTATTTGTGTATGAAGAGTTGTAGGCTCCTGACTCCAAAATGTTTCGGGGGCGCGGTGAAGATGCGCCAACAACTGGACTGGATCGGGAAGACGACTTCGGCTCCTCGCTCGGTTCGCCTTAGTGCGGAGAACCTGTTTCAACGAGGGTCAGCATATCGAAACATGCTGGTGAAGGCGAGCTAGCCTGACTATACCAATCAACACGTTGTTTAGTGAAGCATGCATATTTTTGTGAGTTTCTATCTTGCCTTAGTTCATTTACAAGTAAGCAGCATATTGAATTTACTGAAATGAACGTGCCACCGTTCGGTGGATTTTACCTGACTGTCTGAATTACCTGCACAATACTTACCTTGCCTTTCCTGCCACGGAGACACAAGTTAGTATGCAACAGGTTTAAATATACACGATGATCACTGGCGTGGTGCCATAACGGACATAGTCAAGGACAGGGATAGCATGCAACCAGAACACGACAAGCACACGATGCATTGCAAGCTATCCCCTCCAGCACACGATGACTACACACGAGTTCCGCCCGGACCGGAACGGTGCCAGTGCCCCAGCGACCGTCCGCAGAACTTACCCTTGTGCACAAGTTGTCCATGATCGAACAATACGTTACTTAAACAATCAGTTACGCCTTCGAGGCAACACGAGCACACGACATATCCATAATTGTTAAGCATTCATGCACTTCAGGCAACACGAGTATGAAATATGTATTTGCACAAGACAAGCAACATTTTATGATTATTTCCAAGCGAACAAGCATGAATTTAAGTATTCGTTCGTGACAAGCATATAACCAAGTCTGTTCTCTTTTATCTTGGTTTCTTTTATTATTACTTGGTATCGTTTGATCGGGGCAAAGGAATGAAGCTGGAAGCAGAGCTAGCTAATCGGGTTGGTAGCCACTCACTTAGATTTTTGGAAAGAAGAAGGAAAGAGGCGCTTCACGACTCCGTTCGCAAGCCGCCTACTGCTCGTTCACCTGCACACGAACAGCTCGATTAATACTTCTTCCTCTCTTTCTAATCTCGGAATAGAAGTGCAAGTTGATGAACGAAAATAATGAAAACCATCGAAACCGTTCAAGGAAAACAAGCAAATCCCAAAACCAACTCAAAGCACGAAAGCAACAAGCGACATCGAAAACCGAGGCAATAAAAGATAGCAGCGGAGAGGTCCCTCCTGACTCTGCCGCTAAGCCGATCCTTGGGGCGCAGTCCACTGAATATGGGAATCGATTCCGAAGAAACAAATCCATAACGAGGACGAGTTCTTAATTCAATCTATCCCGATCGAACGATACCGTCTTGTGTTTCTTAGCCGCGCTCTCCGCACCGGAAGAACGGGGCGCTACACCTATCCCTCATCTCAGATTTAAGCTCCCAAGTGGATTCTTCAACCGAATGATTCCGCCAAAGCACGCGCATGAGAGGAACCGAACAACTTCGGAACAGCTTTTCTTTTCGATCCAAAATTTGCACAGGTTGTTCTACATACGTCAAGTCTGCCTGAAGATTCTGTTGATCCAGATCTACCACGTGGCTCGGGTCGTAGACATACTTTCTAAGTTGGGAAACATGGAAGATATCGTGCACATCGGATAGTGACGGTGGTAGGACAATCTGATATGCAAATAAGGCAAGTCGCCTTTAGTATCTCGAACGGGCCGACAAATCTCGGACTTAGCTTTCCCTTTGCTCCAAATCTGGTGACTCCTCGCATGGGCGAGACTTTGAGAAATATCCGGTCGCCTTCTAGAAACTCAAGTGGCCGTCGATGCGCATCAGCGTAGCTCTTTTGGCGACTTTGGGCTACCTTCAGTCTTTTCCTGATCAAACGAATCTTTTGAACGGTTTGCTCCACGAGCTCAGGGCCAAGGATCTGCCGTTCCCCAACTTTATCCCAATAGATCGGGGATCTGCACTTCCGCCCATACAATGCCTCATACGGTGCCATCTGAATGCTGGATTGTAAGATATTATTGTATGCAAATTCAGCTAACGGTAGATACTGGTCCCAACTTGTCTTCAAGTCCAAGGCGCAGAGTCGTAGCATGTCTTCGAGGATCTGGTTGACATGTTCCGTTTGGCCGTCGGTCTGTGGATGGTAGGCGGAGCTGAACTTTAACTTCATCCCTATTGCTGACTGCAGGCTTTCCCAGAAATGCGATATGAATCGACCATCTCTATCGGAGACTATGGATACTGGCACGTCGTGGAGCCGAACGATTTCGTTGAGGTAGATTTGAGCCAAGCGATCGGCGCTCCAAGTACTCTTGATAGGCAGAAAGTGAGCTAACTTAGTGAGGCGATCAACAATAACCCAAACGGCATCATTCTTTCGTTGCGTCTTTGGCAAGCTAACAATGAAATCCATTGTTATATGTTCCCATTTCCACTCCAGAATAGCAAGATTTTGCATTACTCTGCCCGACTTCTGGTGCTCGGTCTTTACCCTCTAACAAGCCATACAGTACGACATGAACAATGCCATATCTCGTTTCAAGCCGTACCACCAAAATGTCATACGGAGATCACGATACATCTTTGTGCTACCCGGATGAGAAGTATAACTAGCATAATGAGCTTCAGTGAGTATTTCTTTCTTGAGGGACGCATCATCTGGAACGCACAGTCTTCTCTTCACTCGGATCATCCCGTCCGTACCTACCGCAAAGTCGGATGCCTTTTCTGCTGAGATAAGACCTTGTATCTTTTCCAGGAACAGGTCATCCTTCTGAGCGGTCTTGACCTTTTGTAACAAGTTAGGCTCGAGGCGTAGTTGTGCCACTTGCGCCCCCTTTTGTATCTGATTAGTAGTGTAATGCCCAAGGATTCAAGATCTCGGTGCAGCCTGTCATCAATAGCCAAACTCCCAACAAACACTCGACTCAGTGCATCAGCTACAACGTTTCCATTACCACGCGTGTATCTGATCATGAGGTCAAAGTCTGTAAACTCCCTCGACCAGATTCCAGCATTTTAGGATTATTTTTAACAATTTAGGATTTATGGCAATATTTTAATTTATTTTGCTTATATATCCTATTAATTTGTGCACCTGTCCATCACCTAATTATTTGGAGCTTTACCTTGACTATTATCCCCAAACAAAGTTTACATACCTCTCCTAGACATGCCAGCCTATTATTCTGCACTTTGTGCAACTCCCAGATACTCTGTTTTGAGCCTCGTTTTAGACGCACAAATATCGTTACAAACATCCGTATTTAAATTCTCAGATCTTTACCCATCCCTGTTCCAATAGAGATTTGAGGCCCAACATGCACATGTTTTGCCCAAACAAAAATACGATAATATTCTATACTGAGTATACTACATTTAGTGTATTGACACCGTACTAAAATTATGGCCCTACCTGCCTCTAAATAATTAGAGAACGCCGTACGCAGTAATTATTAATTAATTAATACGATGGCCGTATCACCCAAGAAAACCAGGCCCAGTCCCTGCCCAGACTCACCCCCATCCCCCCAGGGCCCTCACATAGCAATTTCTCTCAGTTCTGTGCATTTTAGAATTTTCAGGAATCGGGTGTTTTTCCCAGACAATTGCGTAATTGGGCAATTTCCCAAAATAGGGACCTCTGTGCAATTTATGGAATTACAGGGACTTTTCTGCAAAATTACAGTGTGAGGTGTCACCCCCTCATTGGCCGGTGAACCTGCACCGTCCATTTGGAAGCGGGACCCACCTGAAAATATTCTGTAAATATCCTAAATGTGAATTTACTAAATTACCCCTAAAAATTAATTTTTATAAAAAGAAAAACCCAAAACCTAACCCTAACCCTAGCCGCAGCTGACCCCCCCCTCGCCGGAGCCGCTCCGCCTCCCACCCCCGCGGCGAGCCGACCCCTCGTCGGTGAGCTCAGCGCCGCCCTTCCCGACTTCCTTCTCCTCCTCCGCCACTCGCCACCACCACCATCATCACCACCACCATTGGCTCCCCTCTTCCCTCTCGACTGGACCCCCCCCCGACCTCCGCCTCCCCCGCGGCAAGGCAACCCCCCGCCGGCCTCGACCTCCTCCACCTCCTCCGCCACCCGACCCCGCCTCAAACCCCTCAGGAGCCGACCCACAGCCCGCCACCGCCATCCTCGACCAACTCCTCCACCTCTTCCCCTTGATTCTTTTTCTCCTCCTCGGCTGAGCAAGCTGCCCACCACCACCATCATCACCATCAACCACCTCCACCATCTCCAGCGCCGCCCTCTGCCATCCGACCCCGCCTCAAAACCCCCTGAGTAGCCCCCGACTCCCCCGCCGCTGTGAAACCCGACCTCTACGACGACCAGAGCCCCAGAAGCGGCCGCCCTCCGCCGTGAGCTACCTCCAGCACCTTCCTCCGGCCGACCCAGACCCGGCCAGCGTAGCCTTCCAACTCCAACGAGTCTCCGACAGAGACCAGAACCCTAAACCTAACCGGATACAGCTTGGACACAGTCGTATCGTGTCAAGACGACTCGCGGACATGGGAAATTCAGTTTCTACGGAGCCCTGTTCAGGTAACCCGTTCTATCTTCTCGTAGTTCCATTTTTAATTCTGTCAGTTGTGACACGTAGGCTATGTAACCCTCTCGATGCCCGTACAACCCGCTCGGTGCATCGCGTCCTGTAGCGATCGCGAACAGCGATCCAAAAATAGGAAAAATAATACCCTATTTCACCCCGGAACTGAGTACGCCCCGCCAAACGGGACGACTTGGTCGCACGCGGTCTTTACCAAAATGTGCGCGCTGTTGATACGGACGTGCGAGATTTCGCAGAAGTTGATTTGGATGTGCGTGCACACCGGAATCAACGCGTATCCGCCGACAACACCCCGTATCCGTCTATTCTGGAACACGTTGTAACTTTGTGTACACACGTCGGATCGAAACAAAACTTGCGTCATCGGACTCGTAGCAATACGCTGGTCCTGTGACCCAAGTTTGGTTCGATTCTAAGAATGTTGGCAAAATCCCGTATCGTGGGCCCCACAGGCTCCACTTAACGGGCGATTTTATGATCGGCACATCAGAATCCAGTTATGGACATTCTGTTGGGTTTGTATCGATGTTCTGGACTTGTTGACACTAAGTTTGAGAAATTTGGAGACCTTTGACCCTGATACATTTTTCGGTACAAAGCGGCCCACATGTGGACCCCGCTTTGACCGAAAACTGTCATTTTTGTCCCTGTGTCCAAATTGGACTTAAGAACAGGCGTTTCTAGCTATTTGATATTTTTTGAGACTGTTAGTGATGTTTATTTCAGCATCAGGAGACGTTCATTCTGAGGCCATAGTTTCTGACACTTGGTATTTGACATCTGGATGTTATATTTTGCAGCTCTTGCCAGGCAAGTATACCTTGCCTTGTTGTACTGTTTAAATTCAGTTATTGTTAGTTACATGTTTATTTATTTTAATATTATATAAATATGCGTGTCCGAGCAGACTCGGGTGCAGTCAACGAAGACGTTGACGTTAGGACTTGTGTTTGACCTAGTGTCTAGTAGACCCACCTAAAGTTGTGGAGTTATTGGTATAACTCCCCAGGCCTTGACACGTATCAGTACACGTCACAGAGTGAGTTCATGTAGGGACGCATGCCTCATACTCGACTGGCCATCAGTGTGAGCAACACGTGTAACGGTATTTAGCTTAGTTGTTATTCTATAGAGACTTGCATCATAGTATGAGATGTCCACGTTGTTTTCACGACTTGTATATCTACATTGGGCGGGGAAGACATCTAGTAGGCGTATGGGACACCCCATTCCTTGAGTTTTATCCTTCGTACCATGCTCCTCGGAGATGGTCGATTGCAGAGTGCCCATGAGTCTGGGGGCATATGACACATATACTAGCCAGTCATGACGATTGGTGAATTACGTCAGCATATGTCAAACCTACACATTTCCATGCGTACTACAAGGTCTTTACATTGCATTCACTTAGATGGTTAGCACACCCCATTTATTTACTCAGTATTTACATTATGGCATGCCTCTATGTATCTTGTTATGTCCCTCTGAGGACCTGGTCCCTTTCCAGGTATAGATATTTATGAGTATTCGCAGGAGCGTAGATCCGGACAGGCTACTTATTTTCCGAGGAGGTCTTCTCTTCGAGCCTCGGGATTGTCAGATGTTGTTCTTATATGGTGTGTATCTGGTTCATTTTATATTCTATTTCGGCAGTAGATTTGTTTCCATCCGACTGTCATTCTTTAGATACTCTGTATTGAGATCTAGTTACCTGGTTATTGGTTATTCATGTATATTTGATTTCTGTGGATGAGATTTAGATATTACCCTGTGACTTGTGATTAGTTATACCACTTATGAATTATTGTTCATTATACAGCGTACGCTTGTATTATGGTTTCCATATATTGGAGTTGCCATATATACAGGCGGCTGGCATGCTTACGTGTCCTAGTCCTATGTATTTTAGGACTGGGACGTGACATGTTTTTAGTGGTGGCCCATGCAGGTCAGAGCATATTGTCTCGGTTACGTTACTGTACCGAGCAAGCATGCACCTAGGATTAGAGAATAAGATCTCATCCATAATTGACTATGACTTTTCTTCCTTCCAGTCTGTCCTACTTACAAAATTGCATCCTGCTTGATTCATGTACTTCCCTGATAATTCCTTAAGTATAGCTCCTGCTAGAATATAGGAATCCCTGTTGATAGAAGGATAATTAAGGTAGTATTCCTATTAAGAACACAACTAGGGCATTGACATATCATTAAGTTCAGACTACTTAATGAACCCTAGCCTTCCATATTACCTAATGAACCCTAGCACCACTTACCTATAGATTAACTTATCATTATCCCTTGGCGTATTTATGTATGACTCGAGAATAGTATAAATACTACTAGGATTAGTTAGAGAATTGACCATAGTGTTGACCCTAGTCTTGAGGAACCCATAGAAATCTAAGGTTAAATACTAGGACTGAAACCTCATCCTATGTTTGGATAACCCTAGTTTTACGCCAGAGACCCTTTACCCTGGTTGGCGTAAAAGCCAATTGACTCTTGTTTGCGTAAAAGCCAAACAACTGCCTAGTTGGCGTAAAAGCCAAATGACTTTCTTGTTGGCGTAAAAACTAAATTATGCAGGAGATTGTCTCCTTTACGCCGCAGTTATGACAACAACTACCCACGATCCCTTAGTCTTCCTTATCCTGCATCATGCAAGCCACGTAGGTAACTGCCCTGCGTAAACTTGATGATTCTTGAATAAACAGATAACCAGCGTAGAGTAACCTGATTAGGCGTAACATAAGGATAGGATGTGAGCGTATTGTTACAGCCTTAGCTTTTTCCAGCCATGATCAAATCTTGTGCATTAAATGTAGAGATACGCCTCGAGCCCTGTGAAAAAAGAAACAGCTTTTTGATGGGACATCTGATTTTGTCTCACCTCAAGCATTTATGACTTGTATCCAATAAAGTCACTAAACGACAACCTGGATCTCCGTGCAAAATCATCATCACAAACCATCCACTCGATCGTTGTACAAGTACTTTTGTCAGATGTCAGGATTCATTAATCCGACTGACAAACTCATGAGTTTCTCGTAGAACTTTATGCTACAACGTATGCTAGACTTTACGCAGGAGATTTTACGCGCATACTTTTTACGCTGGCAGATTTTACGCAACCCTTTTAGGCAAAACTTTACGTAGGCAGACCTTTATACAAACTTTACGCACGCTAATTTTATGCGCAGATTTTAGCGCAAAACTTTTTACGCTCAGACTTTTACGCAGACTGTTATGCACAGACTTTTTACGCGGACAGTTCTAAAAGCTCTACTTTACGCCAATCTTCCTTAAATCTCTATTTTAGGCGGACAACCTATAGTGTATATTAAGATTGTAGAACTTAGAAGGCCATACCTCTTTTGAGTCAACTAGCGACTTAGACAAGGAATTAGAATAACAACTGTAGAGATTGTAGAGTTTTGTCTTTTTGTGAAATTGAATTGTTTTATACTTCTCACATCATAATCTAGCGTACTTATAATTACTATACTACCTTGACTTATACTGCTATTATAGCCTAGTTTTGCAAGCTTATTCTTTATCAAGCTTGTTCATGATATTTATTATTGGAGTACTACACTAATACATTTCAGAATCAGTGTATTACGGTCTGATCAACCATAGTGCACTTGGTTCGCCCTTCGCATAACTACTTTACATAGATTGAGATATATAGTGATTAGTAGACGGAAGTACTTGCCCTCTAGATATGTCTGAGCATATCGTATCAGCTACATAACTGTACTGATATGAACATGTGAATAGGAATTACCAGAACAACATTTCAATCCATAACTGCTTTGACAATTCCCATTGAATTCTTTAAACGCCTTGATCCCCATACTTCTAATATATTACCTCCCCCTTGAACTCTTAATTATTGTTTTCCGTCTTCTCTTATCTCGGAAAGACAAAACCTCGTACTTAGTATAAATACAAAAAGTGTATTATTTCTATAGCCGTTTCTGGTTGTTTCTTGGGTAATTACCAAACCTTATTATTAGATTTGATTTCAGTTTATAAATGGTGCTACCTTTAGAATGACCTTCGCTACCTACCTACGTTTTATTACGTTCCTGATACGTGCATCACTTTGACAGCATAAAATTTTTATTTTTGCCTCGTAACTTGGGTCAAGTTCAGAACTCAAGTATTACGATAAAGAAAGTATCATTCTGCTGTCAGAGATCTAAAAGGATTTCACCTGGATGAATAATTGATTGACTCTTGAATAGATAGCAGCGCCTATGACTAGGTTGACTTGTAAGGATTGAGAATTCCTATGGACCAACGAGTGTCAAGCCACTTTTGAGGAGTTGAAGAAGCGACTGACCACAGCACCCGTATTGACTATTCCCTCCGGATCAGGTGGTTATGTGATCTACAGACGCATCAGGAAAAAGTTTGGGATGCGTATTAATACAGGATGGCAAGGTAATGACAGATGCATCTAAACAGTTATGAGTGCAGGAGAAGAATTTGGAACTTGCAACCGTTGTAATTACTCTGAAGCTATGGAGACATTACTTATATGAGGAACAAGTGAAGATCTATACAGACCACAAAAGTCTCAAGTACGTCTTCACGCAGAAGGACTTATATATGGGACAAATCGTAAGATTGTACGGCATACCAGTCAGCATTGTACCAGACAAGGATTCGCGTGGCCAGAGTTGGTGGTCAACACCATAGAGACAGTTAAGTAAATACAAGGACACTGGCGAGCAGTGCAAGACAGACAGAAGCAGTGGGCAGACCGTCATCATCGTCCCTTGGAATTCAAAGAGGACGATCATGTCTTCTTGAAGATATCACCTACTAGAGACACCATTCGATTCGGAGGACGCAGCAAGTTGAGTCCAAGGTATATTGGACCATTGACGTGCTAGAAAGAGTGGGAGTAGTGGCATGTGAACTTGCGCAACCACCTTCACTTGAGGGAGTACTTGATGTATTCCACGTGTCGCAACTCAGGCGAGATATGACAGACAGCAGTCATGTTTTCAACCATTCGGAGATCACCATTAGGCCGAGCTTGTCGTATCAAGAGCAACCCGTAGAAATCCTTGATCATCGAGAAAAGGTATTGAGAAATCAGTCTATTCTCTTGGTCCGCGTGGCATAGAAGCATGGCGCGCCAGAAGAATCTACTTGGAAGCGTGTGGACGACATGCGTAAACATTTTTCGAACCTATTCGTAAACCCAGATATAAATTACTTTGTGAAATTATATCTTATGCCGTTTTTGACTTTTACCCCGGCTTAGTTTTAATTTCGAGGATGAAATTCTTATAAGTTGGGTAGATTGTAAACTCCCTCGACCAGATTCCAGCATTTTAGGATTATTTTTAACAATTTAGGATTTATGGCAATATTTTAATTTATTTTGCTTACATATCCTATTGATTTGTGCACCTGTCCATCACCTAATTATTTGAAGCTTTACCTTGACTATTATCCCCGAACAAAGTTCACATACCTCTTCTAGACATGCCAGCCTATTATTCTGCACTTTTTGTAACTCCCAGATACTCTGTTTTGAGCCTCGTTTTAGACGCACAAATATCGTTACAAACGTCCGTATTTAAATTCCCAGATCTGTACCCATCCCTGTTCCAATAGAGATTTGAGGCCCAACATGCACCTGTTTTGCCCAAAAAAAATACGATAATATTCTACACTGAGTATACTACATTTAGTGTATTGACACCGTACTAAAATTATGGCCCTACCTGCCTCTAAATAATTAGAGAACGCCGTGCGCAGTATTTATTAATTAATTAATACGATTAGGCCGTATCACCCAAGAAAATCAGGCCCAGTCCCTGCCCAGACTCACCCCCATCCCCCCAGGGCCCTCACATAGCAATTTCCCTCAGTTCTGTGCATTTTAGAATTTTCAGGAATCGGGTGTTTTTCCCAGACAATTGCGTAATTGCGTAATTTCCCAAAATAGGGACCTCTGTGCAATTTACGGAATTACAGGGACTTTTCTGCAAAATTGCAGTGTGAGGTGTCACCTCCTCATTGGCCGGTGAACCTGCACCGTCCATTTGGAAGCGGAACCCACCTGAAAATATCCTGTAAATATCCTAAATGTGAATTTACTAAATTACCCCTAAAAATTAATTTTTATAAAAAGAAAAACCTAAACCCTAACCCTAACCCTAGCCCTAGCCGCAGCTGACCCCCCCCCCTCTACGGAGCCGCTCCGCCTCCCACCCCCACGGTGAGCCGACCCCCCGCCGGTGAGCTCAGCGCCGCCCTTCCTGACCTCCTTCTCCTCCTCCGCCACTCGCCACCACCACCATCATCATCACCACCATCGGCTCCCCTCTTCCCTCTCGACTGGACCCCCCCGACCTTCGCCTCCCCCGCGGCAAGGCAACCCCCCGCCAGCCTCGACCTCCTCCACCTCCTCCGCCACCCGACCCCGTCTCAAACCCCCCAGCAGCCGACCCACAGCCCGCCACCGCCATCCTCGACCGACTCCTCCACCTCTTCCCATCGATTCTTCTCCTCCTCCTCGGCTGAGCAAGCCGCCCACCACCACCATCATCACCATCAACCACCTCCACCATCTCCAGTGCCGCCCTCCGCCACCCGACCCCGCCTCAAAACCCCCTGAGTAGCCCCCGACTCCCCCGCCGCTGTGAAGCCCGACCTCCACGACGACCAGAGCCCCAGAAGCGGCCGCCCTCCGCCGCGAGCTACCTCCAGCACCTTCCTCCGGTCGACCCAGACCCGGCCAGCTTAGCCTCCCAACTCCGGCGAGTCTCCGGCAGAGACCGAAACCCTAAACCTAACCGGATACAGCTTGGACACAGTCGTATCGTGTCAAGACGACTCGCGGACACGGGAAATTCAGTTTCTACGGAGCCCTGTTCAGGTAACCCGTTCTATCTCCTCGTAGTTCCGTTTTTAATTCCGTCAGTTGTGACACGTAGGCTATGTAACCCTCTCGATGCCCGTGCAACCCGCTCGGTGCATCGCGTCCTATGGCGATCGCGAACCGCGATCCAAAAACAGAAAAAATAATACCCCATTTCACCCCGGAACTGAGTACGCTCCGCCAAACGGGACGACTTGGTCGCACGCGGTCTTTACCAAAATGTGCGCGCCGTTGATACGGACGTGCGGGATTTCACAGAAGTTGATTTGGATGTGCGTGCACACCGGAATCAACGCGTATCCGCCGACAACGTCCCGTATCCGCCTATTCTGGAACACGCTGTAACTTTGTGTACACACGTCGGATCGAAATAAAACTTGCGCCATCGGACTCGTAGCAATACGCTGGTCCTGTGACCCAAGTTTGGTTCGATTATGAGAACGTTGGCAAAATCCCGTATCGTGGGCCCTACAAGCTCCACTTAACGGGCGATTTTGTGATCGGCACATCGGAATCCAGTTCTGGACATTCCGTTGGATTTGTATCGACGTTCTGGACTTATTGACACTAAGTTTGAGAAATTTGGAGACCTTTGACCCTGACATATTTTTCGGTGTAAAGCGGCCCACATGTGGACCTCGCTTTGACCGAAAACTATTATTTTTGCCCCTGTGTCCAAATTGGACTTAAGGACAGGCGTTTCTAGCTATTTGATATTTTCTGAGACTGTTAGTGATATTTATTTCAGCATCAGAAGACGTTCATTCTAAGGCCATAGTTTCTGACACTTGGTATTTGACATCTGGACGTTATATTTTGCAGCTCTTGCCAGGCAAGTATACCTTTCCTTGTTGTACTGTTTAAATTCAGTTATTGTTAGTTACATATTTATTTATTTTAATATTATATAAATGTGCGCGTCCGAGCAGACTCGGGTGCAGTCAACGAAGACGTTGACGTTAGGACTTGTGTCTGACCTAGTGTCTAGTAGACCCACCTAAAGTTGTAGAGTTATTGGTATGACTCCCCAGGCCTTGACACGTATCAGTACACGTCACAGAGTGAGTTCATGTAGGGAAGCGTGCCTCATACTCGACTGGCCATCAGTGTGAGCAACACGTGTAATGGTATTTAGCTTAGTTGTTTATTCTATAGAGACTTGCATCATAGTATGAGATGTCCACGTCATTTTCACGACTTGTATATCTACATTGGACGGGAAAGACATCTAGTAGGCATATGGGACACCCCCTTCCTTGAGTTTTATCCTTCGTACCATGCTCCTCGGAGATGGTCGATTGCAGAGTGCCCATGAGTCTGGGGGTATATGACACATATACTAGCCAGTCATGACGATTGGTGAATTACGTCAGCATATGTCAAGCCTACACATTCCCATACGTACTACAAGGTCTTTACATTATATTCACTTAGATGGTTAGCACACCCCATTTATTTACTCAATATTTACATTATGGCATATTTTTATGTATCTTGTTATGTCCCTCTGAGGACCTGGTCCCTTTTCAGGTATAGATGTTTATGAGTATTCGCGGGAGCGCAGATCCGGACAGGCTACTTATTTTCCGAGGAGGTCTTCTCTTCGAGCCTCGGGATTGTCAGATGTTGTTCTTATATGGTGTGTATCTGGTTCATTTTATATTCTATTTCGGCAGTAGATTTGTTTCCATCCGACTGTCATTCTTTAGATACTCTGTATTGAGATCTAGTTACCTGGTTATTGGTTATTCATGTATATTTGATTTCTGTGGATGAGATTTAGATATTATCCTGTGACTTGTGATTAGTTATACCACTTGTGAATTATTGTTCATTATACAGCGTACGCTTGTATTATGGTTTCCATATATTGGAGTTGCCATATATACAGGCGGCTGGCATACTTACGTGTCCTAGTCCTACGTATTTTGGGACTGGGACGTGACAAAGTCGCTAAGAAGTTCGAGCCAGCGCCGTTGGCGAAGATTCAAATCCTTTTGTGTATACAGATATTTTAAACTCTTATGGTCCGTATAGATCTCGCACGGTACACCATAGAGGTAGTGGCGCCACAGCTTCAGCGCGAACACCACTGCAGCCAGTTCTAAATTATGTGTTGGGTAGTTCTTCTCGTAAGGCTTTAACTGCCTCGACGCGAAGGCTATCACTTTATCCCTTTGCATCAGGACACATCTCATACCCTTACCTGATGCATCACTGTATATTTTGAATTCATCAGGTCCGTCCGGAAGGGTAAGAATTGGTGCAGAGACGAGGCACTGCTTTAACTCCGCGAACGAAGCTTCACAGTCGTCCGTCCAAGTGAACTTTGCTCCCTTCCGAGTGAGCTGAGTCAGGGGCGACACAATTTTTGCAAAATCTTGTATAAATCTCCGGTAGTATCCCGCCAGACCAAGAAAACTTCGTATATCGCTAGCTGACTCCGGCCGTTTCCACTGCACGATGGCTTCTATCTTCTTCGGGTCAACTGAAATGCCTTACGCAAAAATAATGTGCCCTAAAAAGGATATGATGTCCAGCCAAAACTCGTATTTACTCAGCTTGGCATACAACTTGTTGTCTCGAAAGGTTTGAAGCACCATCCGCAGGTGTCCTACGTGTTCATCCTTATTCTTCGAGTATACTAAGATGTCGTCTATAAGAACGACCACAAATTTATCGATGAAGGGTCAGAACACTCAATTCATCAAATCCATGAATGCAGCAGGTGCATTCATCAGTCCAAACGGCATAACAAAAAGCTCGTAATGCCCGTAACGGGTTCGGAAGGCAGTCTTTGGCATGTCTTCTGGCTTAATCTTCAACTGGTGGTAGTCCGAGCGAAGATCGATTTTTGAAAACACTGTTGCCCCCTGTAGTTGATCAAACAAGTCATCTATCCTTGGCAGAGGATACTTGTTTTTGATGGTGACCTTGTTCAGTTCTCGATAATAGATGCAGAGCCGTACCGTCCCGTCTTTCTTCTTCACGAAGAGCACATGCACGTCCCAAGGAGACACGCTCGGACGGATGAACCCACGATCCAGTAAATCTTGAAGTTGGCACTTTAACTCTTTCAGTTCAGCAAGGGCCATTCTGTATGGAGGCTTAGAGATCGGCTGTGTATTCGGGAAGGTGTCTATGGTGAACTCTCTCTCTCGGTCTGGTGGCATATCGGGTAGTTCGCTCAAAAACACATCAGGGAACTCTACCTCAATGGAAGAAGACTCGACATTTGCGTAGTCCTGTTGTGTGTCCTGAACCGAAGCTAGGAATCCCTCGCAGCCTGAGTGTAGCATTCGTCGAGCAGATATTGCAGAAATTACCATGCAGGCCCTGGTCGCATCAGTTGCTAGACTACTAGTGTAGCAGAATTCGACTTCTCCAGGCAGGCAAAAGATGACTCGCTTTTCTGCACATTCAATAGTTGTCGAGCAGGCGCTGAGCTAATCCATTCCCAAAATGATATCATAGTCCCGAACATCTAAAACTAAAACATCAAGCGATAGCTTCCTCCCTCCAATACAGACATAACCACCTTGGCATACTGAACGGACAGGTATTTTCGTGCCGGAGGGGGTGCTAACACTTAAATCTAGATACAACGGAGTCATTTCTATATTGCTCTCCACGATAAAACTTATGAAAATAAAACTATGCGTTGCACCAGAATCAAATATTATACGAGCATGTATGTTATTAAAAAGCAAAGTACCTGACACGACGGTGTCTGAAGCCAGAGCTTCCTCTCGTGTCATCGTATAGACCCGGCCTTGAGCTTGGCGACGCTCTTGCTGAGGCGCAGCTCGATTGGTCTGGGTTGCAGTAGCTTGATTTGGATGTTGAGGAGGGCGACGATTTGAGTAGCTTGGGCAGTCACGATACTCGTGATTGGGATCACCATATATGAGGCATAACCCGAACTTCTTACGACAGTCTTTTGCAGTGTGCCCTGGCTTGTTACATTGTTCACAACGCGCCCCTGCATTTCCCTTATTTGAACCGCCATTGTTTGGGCACTTTGCAGCGTTGTTTCCTCTTTCGTTGCTTTGGCGTTTGTGATTGGAGGTATGCACAGTGCCGGCAGCAACGTGAGGATACTGCAGTTCGAGGGAGAGGGCATGGTTCAGGACTTCCGTATAGTCTGGTATTGTGGAACGATGACGTGCGCGTGGATGGCAGGATATAGACCACCCTCGAATCATCTGGAACGAATCACTGCATCGGGTAGATAGGAGCTTGCAAACTTGGCAAGCCTGTTGAACTCAGCAGAATACTGTTTAACCGTCATGCTGCCCTTTATAATAGAAAATAACATCTTTGAATGAGAAGCTCCATCTCGCTCAATAAATTCTTTGATGTCCCAGAACTGTCCAAGCTACTCTCCATAATTATTAAATCGGGGGAGGTCAATACATTATCGTGTACACTGGTGAGTGTCCTCTAGCCACTCAACTAAACCAATGTAGTAATCATGTAAAGCTCCATCTCGCCCAATATATGTGACATGGTAAGCAATTTTAAAGACAAACATACATATTTGAACAAAGTAAATCTTACCCAACTTACCCTTCTTCCTAGTAATAATGATATCAATTCATAATATAAAACAATGTGTCACAAGTGTCCCTACATCAACTGTTAACCTCATAAAATATAATATGCAGTGCACTCATCCTTAAAAATATTCTGATAGGCCTACAAATAGATAGACGTTAGCATACAGCCTAACTACAAGAAAGTCACTCTTGACACGCTATCTTTAACAATATATGGCTAGATGGATCCCCTCTAGCAGTGGGTATATCACGCCCCAGTCCCAAAATACGTAGGACTAGGACACGTAAGTGTCATACCCCAGTCCCAATAATACGTAGGACTAGGATACGTAAGCATGCCAGCCGCATGGATATGGCAACTCCAATATATGGAAACCAAATCCATACGTACGCTGTAATATAAATATAAAATCCACAAGTGGTATAAAGTGTAATACAAGTCACAGGGTAAAATCTAAATCTCATCCACTAAAATCATATAGAAATAAATAACCAGTATCTATGAAACTAGATCTCAACAAGAAATATCTAAAGATGATAGTTGGATGGAAACAAATCCACTACCAACTCAAATGGGAAAAGTATATACAATATAAGTACAACTCACTCAAACAATAAGTACTAGCTACCAATCACGGCTCGAAGAGAAGACATCTACGGAGCATCTACATCCTTCCAAATCTGTGGTCCTGCAAATACTCAAGAACAGATATACCTGGCAGAGGACCAGGTCCTCAGAGGGACGTAACAAGATACAGAAAATATGAGCCATCTTGAATACAGTAAACATGCATATAATTTGGAAATAAATAAGTACGCTGTACAAGACAATCTATATGAATGTAAGTGAGGACAATTTTTCGACGTATGGGCAAGGGTAGGCTACTCGATCTAATCCTCACAATCTCACGCTCGTTAGTGGACATCATCAGACGACATACCTCGGGGGTAGCGACCCTCGGACTCCATCAATCGACATACCTCGGGGGTAGCGACCATCGGACACGACCCACCATAGTGCGTGCTAGTGACTACGGTGTTACCAGAGTGGTTAAAGCCCATACGCCTAATGATTGTCCTCTATGATACTAAGTGCCATGTGTGTGTCAACATATCTAATATATAGTAATGACTGAAAGAAAAACTATACATGCAAGAACTATACAGAAATAAAATAAATAAACAGAAATATAAATAGCATGCAAAGTACTGTAACAATTTGGCAAGGTATCTTGCCTGGTAAGAAAGCTGCAAGGTGTACTGTCCAGAAGTCAAACGCACAGGATCAAAAGCTATGGCCACAGAACAAATATCTCCAGATGCTGAAATAAATATCACCAACGTTTCTAGAATGAGCAAAATAGCTAAAAAGCACATCCCTTTCGTCCAATTTGGACACAGGGGCAAAACGGTAATTTCGGATAAAAGTGGGGTCCACATGTGGCCCACTTTGCACCGAAAAGCGTGCCAAGGGTAACAGTTTCTAAATGGGACAAACTATAGGTCAAACAACTCTAAATGTCAATACGAACCCAACGGTATGTCCAAATGTGGATTCCGATGGGCCGAACACAATTTGGTCCAAAAAGTCAATTGTGGGGCCCGCCAATTGGCGATCTGGTCAACCGTCTCAGAAATGCGTGAAAATTGGGTCACAGGACCAGCGTGTTACCACGAGTCCAGTGGCTAAGTTTCGTCGCAATCTGACAAGCGTGCACAAAAATACGTGCGAGTTCCACAAAAGTTGTGACACGAAATGTGTCCGCGGATAGGGTCTGATTCCGGCGCGCACACGCGTCCGAATCAGTCTCCACAAATTTTCATGTGTCCGATTATGCAGCGTGCACCATTCGGTACACTTGGCACACGGCGGGGCGGTCCCGTTTGGTGGGGCGCTCTCCGATCTCCAACTTTTGGAAAACCGGAAAAAGTGGGTGCGCGCAGTTTTGTGACGAATATAATTTTGTCCACAGCAACTAATAGCACAGGGTTATAATACAGAAAATAAACTAGGTCATGTAATCTACAGGTATCAAAAAGAATCACCGAATTCGGATCTCTGTGGTGGGAGATACGAACTTGGCAATATGGGTGGTAAATCTGGAATTCTGCGATTGCAGAATTCTGTCTGCTCGCGCTGACTTGGGCGCTATTTTTCACCTAGGGACACACGTTTTCCGAGATTGACTATAAAACAAATATTGGAGAGGGTTGAGGGAAGATCATACCTATAAAAACGGAACAGCGTTTGGATGAGCGAGTCAACGGGAAAACACGCCGGAGCGAAGGTGCCTCGAGTGGGAGACTGCAGTTCGCGATGTCGGCGTCGACGGGATGGTTGGATGGCTTGGGGAGGCTTCTCTGACTGTGGTGACGGCTCTAGATGGGAAGAAGAAGTCTGGAGTTTCTAGGTTAGGGTTTTAGAGAGCTTATTATATATATATATATATTAATAATTAAGGGAGAGAGAGGGTTGAGGGAAGTCTGGATCCGCGGGTTTGGCCGCTAAGGCTATTGTGGGTTTCCCTGGGAGCACGTTGTTAAGAAAGGTGGGTGGTCCTTGGGCGTAGGAAGCAGTAAAGTTGCTGTAGGTTTCCTAAGTACTAAGAGGAATAGTACTTTGTGTTATTATTAATAATATTATTATTATATGTATTAGTTACTTATTTAATACTAGTATTATACTTAGTATTATTTAATTCTATTCTTTTTCTTTCTCTCTTTATAAATATATATATACATATATATATATTTGTATATACATATATATTATATATATACTCATAAGAAAATTTATATAATAGGGTATTGCACATCGTTAGGCTAGCAACTGCTCAAGGGGTCTCCTACATGGAATAAATTTCAAAAAATTCCTGATGGTCCCACAAGTCCTCTAGGTGCCCGAACACCTAACATAAAAATTATTAAAAATCTATTTTTCCTATTTAGACCTAATTACTACAATTTAATTAATAATAAATAAATAAAAGGGTATTTATGATTTTCTAGGAAGGGGGTTTTACATTCTACCCAACTTATAAAAATTTCGTCCTCGAAATTAAAATTAAGCCACGATAGAATGCAATGATGGTATAAGATTTGCATTGTTTAAAATACAAGGTTAGGTTTAAAGGGGTGGGCGATGTTGCACGTTGCACATCCCGAAAAAAAAAATCATGGAAAAAATCCATATGAGCGAAAAATAGGTTTCTTCATGTGTCATGTCCAATGGTGTGGACACATAAATGCTCCTTTGCATAAAAGCGTCCAACAATTGGAAAATTGCACAAAGATGAGAATTGGATGATGGGCATGTCTAGGATAAGGGTGTAGAATTTGTAGGAAGGCAGTGGCTAGTGTAGTGCTCCAATTATCGGAGCACGGTAAGGGCGCTAAGTGATATAACTATTGTAAAATTAAATAAAATATCGTGTTTTATCTCTAACTGGACTCAGCTAACCTTAGTCTCACTAACTCAGCCAAGTAGGTCAAATTTTGGGTGAGGGGTTCACAATCTGCCGAACTTAAAATTTTTCATCTACCACCTAAGGCTATACATCTAGAAAAAAAACTATTGCTCAAATTATTTAATCATGATTTTTAATCCTCAAAGGTTTAACACCAAACATATCACCTACGATATGCCCTTAACCAATTATAAAAGAGAGTCACTAAGTCATGTGTTTAGCCTTATGGGGTATAGCTAGTACTATCAGTGTATCAAACTTTATATCCAGCACGAGGTTTCGTCTTTCCGAAATAAGGGAAGACGAAGATCAATAATAAAGAGTTCAAGGGCAGCGTAATAGAATAGAAGTATTGGGATCAAGGCGTTTAAAGAATTCAATTGGGAATTGTCAAAGCAGTTATGGATTGAAATCCTATTTTGGTAATCCTTTGTTTGCCTGCTCGTATTAGTACAGTTATGTAACTGATACGATATGTCAGACATGTCTAGGGCAAGTATATTCGTCTACTAATCACTACATATCTCAATCCACGTAAAGTAGCGTTACGAAAGGCGAATCGAGCGCACTAAGGTTAGCTAGACCTTCATACACTGATTCTGAAATGTATTATTGTGGGCGCCCACTAATACATATGTCATGAACAAGCTCGATAAGGAATAAGCTTGCAAAAACTAGGCTATAATAGCAGCATAATTCAAGGTAGCACAGAAAATATAATGCTGGATTATGATGAGAGAAGTCACAAATAATTCAAGTTGCAAAAACAAAACAACATAAGCAACAATAACAAAAGACTCTACAATCTCTACAGTTAGCATATTAATTCCTTGTCTAAGTCGATAGTCGACCAAATAGGGCATGAATCTCTAAATTCTATAGTCTGAATAAACACTATCATCTTATGTTAGCATATAATTAATGCCATTCTGTTACACTTCATCAATGGATCACAAGGGCTATATGATACTAGGTGGTGAGGTATACTACCCAACTTATAAGAATTAAACTAATATGGTAACAGTCTTAAGAGTGTCCTACACAATAATCTTGCACATGTAAATAAAACAGAAACTCTTATTAGGGTCTCCTATTGCATTATATAGGTAAGGGTCACCTTAAGTCCTAATCATAGTGCTCATAGAACATGTGTCAATCGTAGGGATAGAGGAGTTACTGGCCGTTCAGGGGGAAAGGGGTCTAACTTGTATCGAGGTGAGGGTACAGATTACACGATTTAAAACTAAGGGATAAGCACCAGGTCTCAATCTACAAGAATATTTTAACTATCAAGTTCTAACTACCAAGCATAAAATTTCACATTCAAGGCTACAACTATAATCCTAGCAAACTATGAGCCCTTAACAAAGAATAAGATTACTTGGCCTACTATCCGAAGTGTCAGATGGCACGAGTTGAAAGATGAAGAGAAGAAACGTAATTAGCCGTCGCAAAATAGCGAGCGCTATGGTCGCAGGGAAACAATATATAAAATAAAGATAGAGGGCTCTAGATAGCATCATGGTTCTCTAAGGGGAGTGGGGTGTTAGTTGCTATGTTCGGGGTATGATCAAGGGAGAAGTGTTGATTACATTCCTCTAGGCTTCCTAGGGTGCTGACTACTAATAACAAGACAATGATATAAGTTTATAGTTCCAGTATCATCTAACTATGAAGGTTAGGTTCAGTCCTAATGTTCAATATTGGTTCTCCATTGGTTCCTTAATACTAGGGTCAAACATTATGGTAAACTTCTAACTAACTCTAGTAATGTCTATACTACTCTTAAGTCTTCATAATACATCAGGGGTAATGGTAAACCAATTCTAAAGGTAAGAAATTCTAGGGTTTACTAGATATTCTAAACTTAGTGGTGTATCTATGATCTCGTTGTATTTTAATAGGTGTGCTACCAGAATTATCATCTAACAACAGGAACTTCTATATTCTAGGAGAAGGCTATACTTAAAGAACTATTAGGGAAGCACAAGAATCAAGCAGGATGCATTTGTTCAAAATAGAACAAAGAGGAGGAAGATGAATCATGGTCAATTGTGGATGAGATCCTATGCTCTAGTCCTATTTGCAGGCTTGCTCGGTACAGTAACGTAACCGAGACAATATGCTCTTGACCTGCATGGGCCACCACAAAAACATGTCATGCCCCAGTCCCAATAATACGTAGGACTAGGACACGTAAGCATGCCAGCCGCATGGATATGGCAACTCCAATATATGGAAACCAAATCCATACGTACGCTGTAATATAAATATAAAATCCACAAGTGGTATAAAGTGTAATACAAGTCACAGGGTAAAATCTAAATCTCATCCACTAAAATCATATAGAAATAAATAACCAGTATCTATGAAACTAGATCTCAACAAAAAATATCTAAAGATGATAGTTGGATGGAAACAAATCCACTACCAACTCAAATGGGAAAAGTATATACAATATAAGTACAACTCACTCAAACAATAAGTACTAGCTACCAATCACGGCTCGAAGAGAAGACATCTACGGAGCATCTACATCCTTCTAAATCTGTGGTCCTGCAAATACTCAAGAACAGATATACCTGGCAGAGGACCAGGTCCTCAGAGGGACGTAACAAGATACAGAAAATATGAGCCATCTTGAATACAGTAAACATGCATATAATTTGGAAATAAATAAGTACGCTGTACAAGACAATCTATATGAATGCAAGTGAGGACAACTTTTCGACGTATGGGCAAGGGTAGGCTACTCGATCTAATCCTCACAACCTCACGCTCGTCAGTGGATATCATCAGCCGACATACCTCGGGGGTAGCGACCCTCGGACTCCATCAATCGATATACCTCGGGGGTAGCGACCATCGGACACGACCCACCATAGTGCGTGCTAGTGACTACGGTGTTACCAGAGTGGTTAAAGCCCATACGCCTAATGATTGTCCTCTATGATACTAAGTGCCATGTGTGTGTCAACATATCTAATATATAGTAATGACTGAAAGAAAAACTATACATGCAAGAACTATACAGAAATAAAATAAATAAACAGAAATATAAATAGCATGTAAAGTACTGTAAATAATTTGGCAAGGTATCTTGCCTGGTAAGAAAGCTGCAAGGTGTACTGTCCAGAAGTCAAACGCACAGGATCAAAAGCTATGACCACAGAACAAATATCTCCAGATGCTGAAATAAATATCACCAACATTTCTAGAATGAGCAAAATAGCTAAAAAGCACATCCCTTTCGTCCAATTTGGACACAGGGGCAAAACGGTAATTTCGGATAAAAGTGGAGTCCACATATGGCCCACTTTGCACCGAAAAGCGTGCCAAGGGTAACAGTCTCTAAATGGGACAAACTATAGGTCAAACAACTCTAAATGTCAATACGAACCCAACGGTATGTCCAAATGTGGATTCCGATGGACCGAACACAATTTGGTCCAAAAAGTCAATTGTGGGGCCCGCCAATTGGCGATCTGGTCAACCGTCTCAGAAATGCGTAAAAATTGGGTCACAGGACCAGCGCGTTACCACGAGTCCAGTGGCACAAGTTTCGTCGCAATCTGACAAGCGTGCACAAAAATACGTGCGAGTTCCACAAAAGTTGCGACACAAAATATGTCCGCGGATAGGGTCTGATTCCGGCGCGCACACGCGTCCGAATCAGTCCTCACGAATTTTCACGTGTCCGATTATGCAGCGTGCACCATTCGGTACACTTGGCACACGGCGGGGCAGTCCCGTTTGGTGGGGCGCTCTCCGATCTCCAACTTTTGGAAAACCGAAAAAAGTGGGTGCGCGCAGTTTTGTGACGAATATAATTTTGTCCACAGCAACTAATAGCACAGGATTATAATACAGAAAATAAACTAGGTCATGTAATCTACAGGTATCAAAAAGAATCACCGAATTCGGATCTCTGTGGTGGGAGATACGAACTCGGCAATATGGGTGGTAAATCTGGAATTCTGCGATTGCAGAATTCTGTCTGCTCGCGCTGACTTGGGCGCTATTTTTCACCTAGGGGCACACGTTTTCCGAGATTGACTATAAAACAAATATTGGAGAGGGTTGAGGGAAGATCATACCTATAAAAACGGAACAGCGTTTGGATGAGCGAGTCAACGGAAAAACACGCCGGAGCGAAGGTGCCTCGAGTGGGAGACTGCAGTTCGCGATGTCGGCGTCGACGGGATGGTTGGATGGCTTGGGGAGGCTTCTCTGACTGTGGTGACAGCTCTAGATGGGAAGAAGAAGTCTGGAGTTTCTAGGTTAGGGTTTTAGAGAGCTTATTATATATATATATATATTAATAATTAAGGGAGAGAGAGGGTTGAGGGAAGTCTGGATCCGCGGGTTTGGCCGCTAAGGCTATTGTGGGTTTCCCTGGGAGCACGTTGTTAAGAAAGGTGGGTGGTCCTTGGGCGTAGGAAGCAGTAAAGTTGCTGTAGGTTTCCTAAGTACTAAGAGGAATAGTACTTTGTGTTATTATTAATATTATTATTATTATATGTATTAGTTACTTATTTAATACTAGTATTATACTTAGTATTATTTAATTCTATTCTTTTTCTTTCTCTCTTTATAAATATATATATATATATATATATACATATATATATATTTGTATATACATATATATTATATATATACTCATAAGAAAATTTATATAATAGGGTATTGCACATCGTTAGGCTAGCAACTGCTCAAGGGGTCTCCTACATGGAATAAATTTCAAAAAATTCCTGATGGTCCCACAAGTCCTCTAGGTGCCCGAACACCTAACATAAAAATTATTAAAAATCTATTTCTCCTATTTAGACCTAATTACTATAATTTAATTAATAATAAATAAATAAAAGGGTATTTACGATTTTCTAGGAAGGGGGTTTTACAGTAAGCATGCCAGCCGCATGTATATGGCAACTCCAATATATGGAAACCATAATACATGCGTACGCTGTAAAATGAAAAATAATTCACAAGTGGTAAAACTTTCACAAGTCACAGGGTATAATCTAAATCTCATCCACAGGAATCATGATATAAAAGAATAACCAATAACCAGGTAACTAGATCTCAATATAGAGTATCTCAATGACAGTCGGATGGAAACAAATCCACTGCCGAGCTAGAATATAACATGAACAAGATAAATATCATATAAGTACAACATCTAACAATCACGAGGCTTCGAAGAGAAGGCCTCCACGAAAATATAAGTAGCCTGTCCGGATCTGCGCTCCTGCGAATACTCATGAACATCTATACCTGGAAAGGAACCAGGTCCTCAGAGGGACGTAACAAGATACATAGAAGCATGCCATAAAGTAAATACTGAATAAATAAAGGGGTGTGCTAACCATCTAAGTGAATGCAATTTGAGGATAACCTTGGTACGTATGGGTAGGCGTAGGCATAACGTCCAACGTCCTCTAGAGTGTGGTATCTGCAACGTCCATCATTCCGAAGAATGAGGTATCTGTATATAACGTCCAACACTCTAAGGGACGTGGTATCTGCAAGTATATATACGTCCGTATCACTCCGAAGAGTACGGTATCTGCAATAAAGGAGGTGGTTGTCTCATACGCCTACTAGTTGTCTTCCCCGCCCAATGTAGTTACATAATGACGTGGACATCTTTGTACAAAAATGCAAGTCTCTATAGAAGTAAGCAACTAAGCTAAATACCGTTACACGTGTTGCTCACACCGATGGCCAATCGATCATGAGGTACGTGTCCCTACATGAACTCACTCTGTGACGTAAAATAATACGTTTCAAGGCATGGGAAGTCATACTGATAACTCCATAACTTTAGGTGGGTCTACTAGACACTAGGTCGGACATAAGTCCTAACGTCAACGCCTTCGTTGACTGCACTCGAGTCTCTCTCGGAGGCGCAAAGTTATATAATATAAACATGCAATTAATAACACAGAGTTTAAACAGTACAACAAGACAAGGTATACTTACCGGGCAAGAAATCTGTATACTGCAAGTGTCCAAATGTCAAGGACACAGGATTCAGAACTAAGTCCTCCGAATAAATGTCTCTGGATGTGGTGAAGGCGGTATCGAGTTTGTGGAAGAATTAGAGTTAGGATTTGGGGTGTATTGCATGGGATATATATAGGGGAATAGGTTAGTTTACGCGGGATAATGGTTTCCACAAACCACTGCTGCTGCTGTTTTCTTTCTTTCCTTAGTCTTTGGTTTCGGTTTGGGGAGTGTTTAGTAATAATAGGGATAAGAGGCGGTGGAATGAGGCGGTGGTGTTGCTGCTGATATTTCTCTTCATACGCGCGGAGAAGGGAAAGCAAATTTGGTCTTTGCTACTGCTCTGGTTGATATTTTTCTTCTCCTAACGGGTCCGGGTAGGGCTAAACTGTTAGTGGTTTAGGATAGAGGGTTTGGGCTTCGGGTTGAGATCCAATAAGAATTTCTTTTCTATATATATATTCATATATATATACATATGGAAAATTCTAGAAATTATATTGGTGCATACTATGAAGCTAGCAACTGTCCAAAGGGTCTTCTACATGGAATAAATTAGGAGAAATTTATAATGGCTCCATAAATCCTCTAAATGCTTAAACACCTCAAAATAAAATTTAATAAAAATCTATTCTCCCTATTTAGCTTATAACTAATATAGATAAATAATTAATACGGTTTATTACAAATTGGGGTTTCACAATCTACCCAACTTATAAAAATTTTGTCTCGAAATTAAAACTAAGTCACGGTAGAAAGTCAAGGCTGGTAGAAGATATAAATTTACAAAGTAAATTCATACTTTGGCTAACGAATAGGTTCGAAAAATGTTTGCGTATGTCGTCCTCGTGCTCCCAAGTTGATTCTTCTGGCGCGCCATATTTTCGCTTTCATGCCACGCGGACCATGGGAATAGACTGGTTCCTTAGTACTTTCTCTCGACGATCAAGGATTCTACGGGTTGCTCTTGATATGACAAGCTTGGTCCAACGGTGATCTCCGAATGGTCGAGAATATGACTGTTGTGTGCCACATATCGCCTGAGTTGTGACACATGGAATACATCATGTATTCCTTCAAGTGAATATGGTAGTGTAAGTCGATATGCCACTTCTCCCACTCTTTCTAGCCTGTCAAATGGCCCAATATATCTTGGACTCAACTTGCCATGTCCTCCGAATCGAATGGTGCCTCTGGTAGGTGATATCCTCAAGAAGACGTGATCGCCCTCTTTGAACTCCAATGGACGACGATGAAGGTCTGCCTACTGCTTTTGTCTGTCTTGCGCTGCTCGCAAGTGTCCTTGTATCTTCTTAACAGTCTCTACGGTGTTGATCACGAATTTCTGGTCACGCGAATCCTTGTCTGATAAATGCTGACTGGTATGTCGCGTAATCTTGCGATCTGCCTCATATATAAGTCAGCTAAAGCTTCTGTAGACTGGCCAACTTTAATAGGTAAGAAATATGTTGACTTGGGGAGTTGGTCTACTATTACCTATACTGCATTTCTTCCACTTGGACTCTTGAGAAAACCCGTGATGAAATCCATAGTGATGTGCTCCTACTTTCTTTCTGGAATCGAGAGTGGTTACAATACTCCCGTTGTTCTCTGGTGCTCCGTCTTTACTTGCTGACATACCATGCATTTAGCTACAAAGTGAGCTATCTCTATTTTTATTCCATGTCACCATAAGTGATGTCGTAAGTCACGATACATCTTGGTGTCTCCAGTATGAATAACATATTTTGAACTATGAGCTTCTATTATCAGCTCTTGTCGAATCTCTCCATTTGGAACATAAAGACGATTACCACATCGTAATGTCCTATCTGCTCCGGGGTAAAATTACTTCAATGCCAAGCTCTTGCAAGTCCTCCAATAATTCTCTTTGTGTTGTCAAGAAATAAGCTGCTGGCCTCCGGTTTAATGCGTCTGCTACAACGTTAGTCTTGTTTGGGTAATAATGTAACTCTATCTTAAAATCTTCCCTCAATTCAAACCATCGACGTTTCCTCATTTTTAACTCCTTCTGCATAAAGACGTACTTGAGGCTTTTGTGGTCTGTATTGTAAACCCCCTCACCCAAAATAGGTATTTTGTGTGTATTTTATATTATTATAATTATTATAGATATTGAATTTCTTTAGAGTATTCTCTTAATAATTAAAAAATAAATTTTTAGTATATTTACTTATATAAATATTTATTTAGAACCATTTTTAGCTATTTTAGATTTTTGGAGATTTTTCTAGAATTTTTAGGTAATTAAAACATAGGAAACCTAAATTTGTAGGACTTCCATGATTTACTATGAGACCATACTTGCATATTGTTCCTACTAAATATTTATTTTAGGTTAAAATATTTAATTATATTTTTTTTGTAATTTATTTAGAATTTTAAGAAATTTATTTAGATTTTTGATTTAGGATTTATTTGGATATATATAGTATTAATATTAGATAGATGCTAATTTAGTGTTAATAGATATTAATAAGATTATATATAAATTATTTGCATTATCTTTAATTCTATTTAAGATTATAAATTATTGAGATGAACTAAAACTCTATTTTAAATTAATTCAAATTCTAAGCCTACTAGGAAAACAACTTCATGCATATCCTATCCTTATTTAAATTGATCATATTCATATCTAAATTAGCCAATCCTAGTTGTATTCAATTAAGTAGTGTCCACCATTATAAATACCTCATCATTCATATTTTTTTCCCAAATTCACCTCTTTTTCGTCCAAAAATAGTCAAAATTCGTCATAAATTCAGCCTCATTTTCTAGTAGTTATGACGACTTAAAAAGATGATATCTCCTAGCTCCGGACTCCAAACGCGCTCCAGTTTTTTTTGTTAGAACCATATCAAGGTTAGTTTTATGAATATATAAATTATTTCAGTAATTTCAGAACCTATTTTTCCAGAATATTCTAAAAGTGCCAGTTGTCCGAAATCAGATGCGTTTTCATATTTTCGAGATTTCGGGAGATCCCGAACTCGGAATTATGAGCCGTTTGAAGTTTCAAAAATATGACATGATGAAATTACATAAAATTATTTTTTCAGAATTTAATATGCAAGTTTAATGTACTATAAAATTCGTGCAACATAGACGTAAATAGAAAACTACCAAAAACTGTCATCTGTGCGCCCTTGTGGCCATAACTCTTTACCGACTTATGATTTTATGAAACTATCGATTCTAGCATTCATGTAGCGTTGAAATCTATAGAATTCCATATACAAATCTAGGATTTGAGTTGGTTGACTTTTTGGTCAACGGATCGCCTTAATTTGTGTGCCACGGATCACAAATCCGTAAAGTTGACTTTCTTTGGACCAAAATTAGAGTTTAACCATAAAATCAGATTATAATAAGATTAAAATACTATTTTAGATTATTTTATTCAGAATTAAAATAGATTAAAATGGAGGAACCTATTCACCTACTTTTGTAATCTAACTTGTTTAATTTAAGTGACGGGTAGATCGGACGACGCCTTGAGTTGGGACTTCATTCTTTTTCAGATCAGGCAAGATACCTTGCCAAATTGTTTACAGTATTTTGTATGCTTAGTATATTTCTGTATATTTATTATATTTCTGTTTATTTATTACATGTGTAGTTTCTTTCAGTCATTACTATATATTAGATATATTGACACACACTTGACACTTAGTATCATGAGAGGACAATCATTAGGCGTATGGGCTTTTAACCACTCTGGTAAACCATAGTATATAGCTCGCACTACGGACGTGTGTCGCGCTGGTCGTTACCCCCGTGGTATATCAATTTTTGGAGTCTCGCTGGTCGCTACCCCCGCGGTATGTCGATTTCTGATGTCCACTGACGGGTGTGTGAGTTGTGAGGTAGATCGAGTAGCCTACCCTTGCCCATACGTCGAAAAGTTGTCCTCATTTGCATTCATATAGATTGTCTTGTACATCGTACTTATATATTTTCAAACATTATGCATGTTTACTGTATTCAAATTGGCATGCTTCTATGTATCTTGTTACATCCCTCTGAGGACCTGGTCCCTTTCTAGGTGTATCTGTTCTTGAGTATTCGCAGGAGCGCGGGTTCGGATGGTTATATATGTTTCGAGGATGTCTTCTCTTCGAGTCCGTGATTGTTAGCTGGTATTCTTATATTGTGTTTATTGTGTTGTACTTTTCCATTCGAGTTGGTAGTGGATTTATTTCCATCCAACTATCATCCTTAGATACTTATATTGAGACCTAGTTATATAGATGTTGGTTATTTATTTATGTTAATTTTCTGTGGATGAGATTTAGATTGTACCCTGTGACTTGTGATACATTTTATACCACTTGTGGATTTGATATTCATATTACAGTGTACGTATAGGTTATGGTTTCCAAGGTTATGGTTTCCATATATTGGAGTTGCCATATCCATGCGGCTAGCATGCTTACGTGTCCTAGTCCTATATATTTTGGGACTGGAGCGTGACATATTTTTGTGGTGGCCCATGCAGGTCGAGAGCATATTGTCTCGGTTACGTCACTGTACCGAGCAAGCCTGCGCATAGGATTAGAGTATAGGATCTCATCCATAATTGACTCCGATTCACCTTTCTTCCAATCCATTCCATTTGAAAATTGTATCCTGCTTGATTCATGTGCTTCCCTATTAGTTTCTTGAGTATAGCCTCTCCTAGAATATAGAAGTCCCTGTTGTTAGATAATAAGTAGGGTAACCTTCCTATTAAGAGTACAACTAGAGTGCTGACACACCACTAAGTTTAGAATATTTAATGAACCCTAGAATTCCTTATCTATAGATTGGTTTACCATTACCCCTTGATGTATTATGAGGACTTGAGAGTAGTATAGACACTACTAGAGTTAGTTAAAAGTTTTACCATAATGTTTGACCCTAGTATTGAGGAACCAATAGAAAACCAAAATTGAATATTAGGACTGAACCTAACCTTCATAGTTAGATAGTATTGGAGAACTATAAACTTAGATCATTGTCTTATTATTAGTAGACAACACATCAGGAAGCCTAGAGGAATGTAATCAACATTTTTTTCCTTGATCATGCCTCGAACATAGCAACTAGCATACCACTCCCCTTTAGAAAACCATGATGCTATCTAGAGCCCTCTATTTTAATTTCATACATTGTTCCTCTGCGACCTTAACGTTCGCTAATTGCGCGATGACTAAATTATGTTATTCTTTTCTTCATCTTTTAACTCGTGCCACCTGACACTTTTGATAGTAGGCCAAGTAATTTTATTCTGTGTTAAGGACACATAGTTTGCTAGGATTATAGTTGTAGTCTTGAATTTAAAAATTTTGTGCTTGGTAGTTAGAGCCTGATAAGTTTGAGTTATTCTTGTAGATTGTGACCCGATGATTATCCCTTAGTTTTAAATCGTGTATCTTATACCATACCTCGATACAAGTTATATCCCCTTTCCCCTTGAAGGCCAGTAACTTTTCCATTCTTGCTATTAACATTTGTTCTATAATCACTATGTTTAAGACTTAAGATAACCATTATCTATATAAAGCATTAAGAGACATTAATGAGTACCAAGATCTTTTCCTCGTGTACCCTAATAAGAGTTCTATTTTATTTACAAGGACCCGATTATTCTGAAGAATCCCTCAAGACAATTACAGTGTTAGTTTATTATTATAAGTTGGGTAGTATACCTTACAACCTAGTATCACATAGTCTTTTGGCCTATTATTGAAGTGTAACTGAATGACATAAATTGTATGCTAGCATAAGACGATAGTGTTTATTCAGACTGTAGAACTTAGAGGCTCATACCCCTATTTGGTCGACTAACGACTTAGACATGGAGTTAGTATGACAACTGTAGAGATTGTAGAGTCTTATTTCTTCTTTGTGAAGTTGAATTATTTGTACTTTCTTTCATCATAATCCAGCGTATTTATATTTGCTGTACTACCTTGACTTATGCTGCTATTATAGCCTAGTTTTTGTAAGCTTATTCTTTATCTAGCTTGTTCATGACATATGTATTATTGGAGGGCCCACAATAATACATTTCAGAATCAGTATATTAGGGTCTAGCTAACCTTAGTGCGCTTGGTTCGCCCTTCGCATAACTACTTTACGTAGATTGAGATATGTAGTGATTAGTAGACGAATGTACTTGCCCTCTAGACATGTCTGAGCGTATCATATCGGTTACATAACTGTATTAATACGAGCATGCGAACAAACAATTACCAAAATAGGATTTCAATCCACAACTGCCTTGACAATTCCCATTTGAATTCTTTAAACGCCTTGATCCCCATACTTCTATTTCTATTACCTTTCCCTTGAACACTTCATCATTTTTTTCCGTCTTCCCTTATTTTGGAAAGATGAAACCTCGTGCTTAGTATAAGTTTGATATACAGATAGTACTAGAGGTACCCATAGGCCAATCGTATTATTTGGTGACTGTCTTTTATAATTGATTAAGGGCCTATCATATGCGATATATTTGGGTGTTAAAATTTTTGAGGATTGAATAACATGATTAAATATTTGAGGAATAGTTTTTTTAAATGTATAGCCTTATGTGATAGATGGATAAATTCTAAGTTGGGTAGAAATTGAATTGTCAACTTGAGGTAAATTTTTTTGATTGTGATCAAGTAAGATTAGATTAAGAGATATAAGTCATTTTAAAATTTGAAAATTATTTAGAGGAATGATTAAGATAATGATGATTTAATGAATTATAAAATCTTGATATTGCGGACCAAATATTTATACTTTGAGCACATGATTTAAATTTTGAATATTGAAGGTTGAATCATCGATTTAAATTTTGAGGATAAATATAGAATTTTAGACTTGAACAATTGGTGAATTAAATTCAAAATTTTATAAATTGATGATTTGAATTAAAAGTTAAATTTGATTGTTGTATCACCTATTTGAAATGTTGATGATGGAAATTGAATTTAAAAATTTGAAGAGTACAAAATTCATAAGTTGAAAATAGGAATAATGTTTGATTATAATTATTTTCTAGAGGAGATTATGATAGTTGGAGATCGTGATGTAAAATTTGATATGAAATTATTTAAATCTTGAAGATGTTATATGCATTCAATTTAAATTTGGATATTGATGATTTGGAAAAGTGAGAAGAGATTACAATATGTTAAATTTTGATTTGAACAGTGATTATCTTAATTTTGAAGTGATCGCGATAGATTTGAATAAATTTTGTTATTTAAATTTTTGGAAGAGATTGCGATTGATGTGCCTTATATACGAATGTGAAGGATTTAAAAATTATGACTTATTTTAATTTCGAGGACGAAATTGTTTTAAGTTGGGTAGATTGTAAACCCCCTCACCCAAAATAGGTATTTTGTGTGTATTTTATATTATTATAATTATTATAGATGTTGAATTTCTTTAGAGTATTCTCTTAATAATTAGAAAATAAAATTTTAGTATATTTACTTATATAAATATTTATTTAGAACCATTTTTAGGCTATTTTAGATTTTTGGAGATTTTTCTAGAATTTTTAGGTAATTAAAACATAGGAAACCTAAATTCCTAGGACTTCCATGATTTACTATGAGACCATACTTGCATTTTGTTCCTACTAAATATTTATTTTAGATTAAAATATTTAATTATATTTTTTTTAAATTTATTTAGAATTTTAAGAAATTTATTTAGATTTTTGAAATTATTTAGGATTTATTTGGATATATATATAGTATTAATATTAGATAGATGCTAATTTAGTGTTAATAGATATTAATAAGATTATATATAAATTATTTGCATTATCTTTAATTCTATTTAAGATTATAAATTATTGAGATGAACTCAAACTATATTTTAAATTAATTCAAATCCTAAGCCTACTAGGAAAGCAACTTCATGCATATCATATCCTTATTTAAATTGATCCTATTCATATCTAAATTAGCCAATCCTAGTTGTATTTAATTAAGTAGTGTCCACCATTATAAATACCTCATCATTCATATTTTATTTCCCCAAATTCACCTCTTTTTCGTCAAAAAACAGTCAAAATTCGTCATAAATTCAGCCTCATTTTCTAGTAGTTATGACGACTTAAAAAGATGATATCTCCTAGCTCCGGACTCCAAACGCACTCCAATTTTTTTTGTTAGAACCATATCAAGGTTAGTTTTCTGAATATATAAATTATTTCAATAATTTCAGAAACTAGTTTTTCAGAATATTCTAAAAGTGCCAGTTGTCCGAAATCAGATGCATTTTCGTATTTTCGAGATTTCGGGAGATCCCGAACTCAGAATTACGAGTCGTTTGAAGTTTCGAAAATCTGACATGATGAAATTACATAAAATTATTTTTTTAGAATTTAATATGCAAGTTTAATGTACTATAAAATTTGTGCAACATAGACGTAAATAGGAAACCACCGAAAACTGTCATCTGTGCGCCCTTGTGGCTATAACTCTTTACCGACTTATGATTTTATGAAACTATCAATTTTAGCATTCATGTAACATTGAAATCTATAGGATTCCACACATAAATCTAGGATTTGAGTTGGTTGACTTTTTGGTCAACGGATCGCCTCAATTTGCGTGCCACGGATCACAAATCCGTAAAGTTAACTTTCTTTGGACCAAAATTAGAGTTTAACCATAAAATCAGATTATAATAAGATTAAAATACTATTTTAGGTTATTTTATTCAGAATTAAAATAGATTTAAATAGAGGAACCTATTCACCCACTTTTGTAATCTAACTTGTTTAATTTATGTGACGGGTAGATCGGACGACGCCTTGAGTTGGGACTTCATTCTTTTTCAGATCAGGCAAGATACCTTACCAAATTGCTTACAGTATTTTACATGCTTAGTATATTTCTGTATATTTATTGCATTTCTGTTTATTTATTGCATGTGTAGTTTCTTTCAGTCATTACTATATATTAGATATATTGACACACACTTGACATTTAGTATCATGAGAGGACAATCATTAGGCGTATAGGATTTTAACCACTCTGGTAAACCATAGTATATAGCTCGCACTACGGACGTGTGTCGCGCTGGTCGCTACCCCCGCGGTATGTCGATTTCTGGAGTCTCGCTGGTCGCTACCCCCGCGGTATGTCGATTTCTGATGTCCACTGACTGGTGTGTGAGTTGTGAGGTAGATAGAGGAGCCTACCCTTGCCCATACGTCAAAAAGTTGTCCTTATTTGCATTCATATAGATTGTCTTGTACAGCGTACTTATATATTTTTAAACATTATGCATGTTTACTGTATTCAAATTGGCATGCTTCTATGTATCTTGTTACGTCCCTCTGAGGACCTGGTCCCTTTTCAGGTGTATCTGTTCTTGAGTATTCGTAGGAGCGCGGGTTCGGATAGTTATATATGTTTCGAGGATGTCTTCTCTTCGAGCCCGTGATTGTTAGCTGATATTCTTATATTGTGTTTATTGTGTTGTACTTTTCCATTCGAGTTGGTAGTAGATTCGTTTCCATCCAACTATCATCCTTAGATACTTATATTGAGACCTAGTTATATAGATGTTGGTTATTTATTTATATTAATTTTCTGTGGATGAGATTTAGATTGTACCCTGTGACTTGTGATACATTTTATACCACTTGTGGATTTGATATTCATATTACAGCGTACGTATGGGTTATGGTTTCCATATATTGGAGTTGCCATATCCATGAGGCTGGCATGCTTACGTGTCCTAGTCCTATGTATTTTGGGACTGGGACGTGACATGTATAGATCTCCACTCGTTCCCCATATAAGTAATGTCTTCATAGCTCTAATGCAAATACAACGACTGCAAGTTCCAAGTCATGAGTTGGATAATTCTTCTCATGCACTCATAACTGTCTAGATGCATATGCAATCACCTTGTCATGCTGCATTAATACTCATCCCAAGCTTTTTTCTGATGCGTCACTGTAGATCACATAACCTCCTGTTCCTGATGGAATAGTCAATATTGGTGCTGTGGTCAGCCTTTTCTTCAACTTCTCAAAATGGCTTGACACTCGTCGGTTCATATGAATTCTTGATCCTTACAAGTCAACCGAGTCATAGGTGCTGTTATCCATTCAGGTATCAGTCAATTGTCCATTCAGGTAAAATCTATTTAGACTCCTGACAGCAAAATGATACATTCCTCATCGTAACACTTGAGTTCTGAACTTGACCAAAGTTATGAGGAAAACATTTTCATACTGCCATAGTGATGTTTGTATCAGAAAGGTAATGTAGGTAGGTAGCGAAGGTCATTCTAACGATAGCACAGTTTTAAACTGAAAGCAAATCTAATAATAGATTTTGGTAATTACTCAAGAAACAAACAGAAATGACTATAGAAACAAAATACTTTTCATACTTATACTAAGTACGAGGTTTCATTTTTCCGAAATAAGGGAAGACGAAAAACAATAATCAAGAGCTCAAGGGGAAGGTAATGGATTAGAAGCGTGGGGATCAAGGCGTTTAAAGAATTCAAATAGGAATTGTCAAGGCAGTTGTGGATTTGAAATCCTATTTTGGTAATTCTTATTCTCACGATATGCTCAGACATATCTAGAGAGCAAGTATATTTTTCTACTAATCACTATATATCTCAATCCACGTAAAGTAGTTATGCAAAGGGCGAACCAAGCGCACTATGGTTGATCAGACCGTAATACACTGATTCTGAAATATATTAGTGTAGTACTCCAGTAATACATATATCATGAACAAGCTTGATAAAGAATAAGCTTACAAAACCAGGCTATAATAGCAGCATAAGTCAAGGTAGTACAACAAATATAAGTACGTCAGATTATGATGAGAGAATTTCAAAATAAATTAAATTCATAAAAAGATAAAACTCTACAATCTCTACAGTTGTTATTCTAACTCCTTGTCTAAGTTGCTAGTCGACAAAATAGGGGTATGGCCTTCTAAGTTCTATAAAACACTATCGTCTTATGCTAATATACAGCTAATGTCATTCAATTATACTACAATAATGAGTCGAAAGGACTATGTGTTACTAGTTTGTGAGGCATACTACCCAACTTAAAATAATAAACTAATACTGTAACTGCCTTAAAGAAGATCTTACAAAATAACTTGGTCCTTGTAAATAAAGTATAACTCTTATTGGGGTACATGAGAAAAAGATCTTGGTACTCATTAAGGTCTCCTATTGCATTATATAGGTAATGGTCATCTTAAGTCTTAATCATTGTGACTATAGAACAAGTGTCTATAGTAAGAATGAAAGAATTATTGGCCTCAAGGGAAAAGGGAATATAACTCGTATTGAGGTGTGGTACAAGTTACGTGATTTTTTTAAAATTAAGAATAATCAGATCACAATCTAAAGGAACAACCCAAACTATCATAATTCTAAGTTTAAGATTATAACTATAATCCTAGCAAACTATATATCCTTAAGATAAATCACTTGGTCTAACAATCAGAAGTGTCAGGTGGCATGAATTGAAAGATGAAGGATAGAAGAACATAATTAGTCGTCGCACAAAAAAAATGAGTGCTAAGGGTTCAGAGGAACAAGTCATAAAACTAAATAGAAGGACCCTAGTTAATGTCATAATTTTTCTAAGGGGAAGGTAGTATGCTAATCTCTGTGTTCGAGGTATGATCAAGAGAATGTTCTAGTCATTTCTCTTGGCTTCCTAAGATACTGTTCTGCTAATATCAAGACAAGAAGCTAAAGTTATAGTTTTCTAGTACTATCTCACCATGAAAAAGCTAGGTTAGACCTAATATTTAACCTTGGATTCTATTGGTTCCTCAATACTAGGTTCAAACACTATGGTTAAATCTCTAACTAACTCTAGTAGCGTTTATACTACTCGCAAGTCATTTATAAACATATCAAGGGGTCATGGTAAATTTATCTATAAGTAAAGGACGCTAGGGTTCATTAAGTATTCGAACCTTAGTGATGTGCCAATGCCCTAGTTGTATTCGCAATAGGAATGTTACCCTAAGTATTATCCCATTAACAGGGATTCTGATATTCTAATAGGGGATATACTCAAGGAACTATCAGGGAAGCACATGGATTGAGCAGGATACAATCATTAATTAGAATGTAGAAGTATAAAATATGCTGGAGAATTGTCCGCGTATTTTACAGTCAAAAACTCCTACATACAAGAAGTTCCTCCCTGCGTAAAACAGGGTTTCAAGGTTGTTTATGTAAAATAGGTTACTAGGTTGTCCGCGTAAAACATAGATTCAAGGAAGTTCGGCGTAAAGTAGAGCTTCAGAACTATCCGCGCATAAAACAGGGATTTAAGGAAGTCCGCGTAAAACAGAGAAGCATAAAGTAGAGCTTCAAAGTTGTCCGCGTAAAGTAGGGCTTCAAACTATCCGGCGTAAAGTAGAGGTTCAAGCTCTGGCGTAAAGTAAAGATTTGAAACTGTCTGCGTAAAATAGAGTTTCAAGCTGTCTGGCGTAAAGTCTACGTAAAAGTTTCTGCGCGTAAAGATCTGCTGCGCGTAAAAGATCTACGTGTAAAAGATCTGCTGCATAAAATATGCGCGTAAAATCTTCCCTACGTAAAGTCTGTGTAAAAAGTCTACGTGCGTAAAGTCTGCCTGTACGTAAAATCTAACATACGTTATTTTTAATGCAGCGTAAAGTTGTATGAGAAACTCTTTGTATTTCCTTGGACGAATTTGTCAGACAAATCAGTGAACCTGACATCTGACAAAAGTACTGCACAATGATCGAGAGGACGGCTGTGATGATGAATTTGCACAGAGATCCAGGTTGTCGTTTAGTGACATATATGATACACCACTCAAAAGAAAAATTGAGTCTTCTGAATACGCTGCCTATTCTTTATTTGTCAGAAATGAGCTTTTACGCTTAAGTTCGAAATGAGTTTTTACGCTCAAGTCAGAAATGAGTTTTTACGCTCAAGATAAGACAAAATCGGATGTCACGTCAAAAGTTGTTTCTTGCACATGGCTCGAGGCATATCTCTGCATTTAATGCACGAGATTTGGTCTAATTGGTTATGACTGGGAAGCTAAGGCTGGGTCAAATACGCTCATATCATCATCCTTACATTTTACGCCTACTCAGGCTATTCTACGCTGGTTATCTATTATTCATGAATCCTCAAGTTTACGCTGGGACAGTTGCCTATGTGGCTTGTATGACTTGTCATACGCAGGATTAGGAAGACTATTTGAACGTGGGTAAATATTGTCATTACTGCAGCGTAAAGTAGGCAATCTTCTACACAGCTTGGATTTTTACGCCATCAAGACAGTTTTTTGGCTTTTACGCCAACTAGGCAATCATTTGGCTTTTACGCCAGCAACAGTCATTTAGCTTTTACGCCAACAAGGATAAAGGGTCATTGGCGTAAAACTCATGTTTATCCAAACATAGGATAGTTTGAACGGAAGAATGAGATTTTATGTCAAAATGGATGAGATTCTTATTCTCTATTCCTATACGCAGGCTTGTTCGGTACAATTATGTAACCGAGACAATATGCTCTGACCTGCATGGGCCACCACTAAAAATATGTCACGCCTCAGTCCCAAAATACGTAGGGCTAGGACACGTAAGCATGCCAGCCGCATGTATATGACAACTCTAATATATGAAAACCATAATACATGCGTACACTATAAAATGAACAATAATTCATAAGTGGTAAAACTTTCACAAGTCAAAGGTATAATCTAAATCTCATCCACATGAATCATGATATAAATGAATAACCAATAACCAGGTAACTAGATCTCAATATAGAGTATCTCAATGACAGTCGGATGGAAACAAATCCACTGCCGAGCTAGAATATAACATGAACAAGATAAATATCATATAAGTACAACATCTAACAATCACGAGGCTTCGAAGAGAAGACCTCCACGGAAATATAAGTAGCCTGTCCGGATCTGCGCTCCTGCGAATACTCATGAACATCTACACCTGAAAAGGAACCAGGTCCTCAGAGGGACGTAACAAGATACATAGAAGCATGCCATAAAGTAAATACTGAATAAATAAAGGGGTGTGCTAACCATCTAAGTGAATGCAATTTGAGGATAACCTTGGTACGTATGGGTAGGCGTAGGCATAACGTCCAACGTCCTCTAGAGTGTGGTATCTGCAACGTCCATCATTCCGAAGAATGAGGTATCTGTATATAACGTCCAACACTCTAAGGGATGTGGTATCTGCAAGTATATATACGTCCGTATCACTCCGAAGTGTGCGGTATCTGCAATAAAGGAGGTGGTTGTCCCATACGCCTACTAGTTGTCCTCCCCGCCCAATATAGATATACAATGACGTGGATATCTTTGTATAAAAATGCAAGTCTCTATAGAAGTAAGCAACTAAGCTAAATATCGTTACACGTGTTGCTCACACCGATGGCCAGTCGATCATGAGGCACATGTCCCTACATGAACTCACTCTGTGACGTAAAAAAATACGTGTCAAGGCCTGGGGAGTCATACTGATAACTTCACAACTTTAGGTGGGTCTACTAGACACTAGGTCGGACACAAGTCCTAACGTCAACGCCTTCGTTGACTGCACCCGAGTCTCTCTCGGACGCGCACAGTTATATAATATAAACATGTAATTAATAACACAGAGTTTAAACAGTACAATAAGGCAAGGTATACTTGCCGGGCAAGAAATCTGTATACTGCAAGTGTCTAAACGTCAAGGACACAGGATTCAGAACTAAGGCCTCCGAATAAACGTCTCTGGATGCGGTGAAGGAGATGTCGAGTTTGTGGAAGAATTAGAGTTAGGGTTTGGGATGTATTGCATGGGATATATATAGTGGAAGAGGTCGGTTTACGCGGGATAGTGGTTTCCACAAACTACTGCTGCTGCTATTTTCTTTCTTTCCTTAGTCTTTGGTTTCGGTTTGGGGAGTGTTTAGTAATAATAGGGATACGAGGCGGTGGAATAAGGCGGTGGTGTTGCTGCTGATATTTCTCTTCACACGCACGGAGAAGGGAAAGCAAAGTTGGTCTTTGCTACTGCTTTGGTTGATATTTCTCTTCTCCTAAAGGGTCCGGGTAGGGCTAAACGGTTAGTGGTTTAGGATAGAGGGTTTGGGCTTCGGGTTGAGATCCAATAAGAATTTCTTTTCTATATATATATTTATATATATATACACATGGAAAATTCTAGAAATTATATTGGTGCATACTATTAAGCTAGCAACTGTCCAAAGGGTCTTCTACATGGAATAAATTAGGAAAAATTTATAATGGCTCCATAAATCCTCTAAATACCTAGACACCTCAAAATAAAATCTAATAAAAATCTATTCTCTCTATTTAGCTCATAACTAATATAGATAAATAATTAATACGGTTTATTACAAATTGGGGTTTCACAGGGTAGCCAGCCCCCCCTTCCCCCCAAGGTTTCTGAATCACTTGTTCTAGTACGTCGACACTTATTACCCTTTGTCCTCCTAGGGCGACACGATTTCGGTTTTCCGACAATCGTTTGAGGAACCCAAATCCTGTGCACAAGTTATCCATGACTATACAAATGTGTGAACAATTTACGTATAAAATATATGCATGGTAAATAAAACTGAAATACTATTCTATTACATCTCTTCTATTACAACGTTCCTCGAGCCATCACTTGCACCATACTTTCCATTCCAGAGATTTCCATATTTTTGTGCATCCGAGTCCAGGGATACTACCTTAGCAACCCAATGGTCCCAATCCTAGACCATATTTATTCATCTCCGAAGCAACAATATGATATCTTCTTGCACATAAATAAAATACAACCTTCCATATGATAATCTAACCATACTACTATACTCCATATGATAAATAAAAGCAGTTCTACATTACACAAGTCTATATCAACAATTTAATAATTTCATATTATATAACAGCAAGTTGACAACAATGCGATTACTCTCTGTTATCTATCTTGGTTTATTTTTGCTTAGCATTTACTATCTCCTGGTATAGATATAAATAGTAGAAACATTATTTTATTAAGTGTAAAGGTAACAGAGAGAATGATCAAAACTATCTACCATATGATGAATCGACTTCGTCCTGAATGTAAAAATAATTGTACATCACAGCTCCAAACCTATGATTTCTTGCACAACTCAAATCCAACCAACTAATGCAATCTCAGAGCCAACACAATACCTCTTTTCAAAGTGAGACATAACACCAAACACATAGGTCTCTGACTAATTCTTCAGCATGAATCAAAATCCAACAAAGCCTTCGAGCCAACAATCCAGTCCACTGGAAGCGGGGCATTACAGAATACACCTAACCCCCTTGTATAAATTCTTCTCTCACACCATACATTTCCTCGGCATGACGGTTTTACATACACGAAAGATTCTATAAGTAGTAATTTATATCCATTTTTAGATACTTCTACAAAGATGAATGCATATTATTTTGTACGGACAATACATAAAATATCCATCAATTATTCTAATACACACATAAATTAGTATATGTTAATAACTCGGTATCCTTATTGATTATTAAACCCCAAAAACTTTATTTACCTATGCAATGGGTAGCTCATAATAATAACCCAAATTCATAACTTTCTTGCATACGTTACTTAGGACAATCGTAGTTCTGCTCATATGTAGTATCATAAGTTCTCATAAAATTTGTGTTGTATATATTATTGAAAAAAAACTAGAAGCACCCTAATAATGTAAATCTAAGATAAGTAATTAGTTGCATACTAGAAAAGAGTGATGGGCCGTCGCATCATCATTGCCAAATATCGGGGTAGGGACATCCATAGGGTTAGTGCCAAGTCTAGATTGCTATTTAGACTCGCTTGGTTATTGACTAGTCCATGCTAATTATAGTCTCGTCTGGTTATTGACAAGTCCATACTTCTAATTTTAGTTCGCCTGGTCATGGACGTCATCAAAGGTTGTAAGGTATTGTGTTTGAATTATCAATACCATACTTAATTAACTAATAGTTTGATTAGTATCCAAATGAAAAAAAAATCAAGACATCAGTTAATAGGAACTTCTTTTGATAGTCCATTACTACTAATGGAAGGCACATCATTATTAATTTATCTAATATAGAGAATAGAAACTTTCAACTGACTGCTCTATCTCTCCAGACTTTAATTTTGATATAATATGGTCATCAAGAAAATCAAGACATGAGGTCCAGAGAGAGAGAGAGAGAGAGAGAGTTCGAATAATTCCAATTCCACCGAACTGCTAAGTCTGTTAGAACATTAGGCCTAATATATAAATCTCTACTAACATCTCTTGTTCAAAGCCATATTGTCTTACTCTAGTAACATCTTCTATTCAAATCCATTTTGAAAATAGATTTTCTTCCAATCTTAAATTCATAAAGTTATTTCAATTTCACAAGCTTTAATTTGTTATATGATGCTTCAATCATTTTTAGCTTTCCTTTTATTTTTTTCATTATTGAAATTGCTAAGTTCAATAATGAAACCAATATCGTTACATGATATCTCATGTATCTCGAATGATTTTTGTGCATCTCAACATGCTACTATAACCACATATGTAGGAGATAATTTTTCGTAGATCAATTATGTCTCTCTATGGACCATTATGTAGTACCATGTGAGGTGAACTTGTTCTTCTTATCAAAATTAGTATCATCCATTCAACAAGATGGAGAGATGAAATACATAATAATCTAGTTTTGATTTCCTATATTTAATACAAATTAACATGCATTTTCCTAAGTCATATATGTCCTCTTTGGAGTTGAAGTCTTAAAAGTGTAGAATATTCTTGATCAGGTAATTGTTATTTTTTATTATTTTTCTTACTTGTATAACAATTTTACAGTAGCTAACATTTGATCAGCAAAAATATTAAAACTAACCACATATATGTATGATACAAACCCGAAAAAAATTAACAGCAGCATTTTTCAACCACACATATGTGTGTATCATACATATATGTATGTACCATCAGCATTTGATAAACCCAAGAAAAAAATCATAGAAATATTATTCAACCACCCAAAATAAGTTGATTGTATGTCAACTTGATACCTTAAAATCAGAACTTGGAAGAGAGAGGTTAGAGACTTACCTCGTCGGAGGGAAATATAAAGGTATAGATTGGCAAAGAGAGAGGGAAAGCGTTGCTCGATCGATAGAGAAGGGAGGGTTGCTCGCCAAATGGGAAGCATCACTCGTCGGAGGGGACACGTCAATGGGGGGCTAGCGCTGGGTTGGGTGAACTAAAAATTTCTAGAGAGAGAGAGAGAGAAGTGAATCGTCGATCGGCTGATATCAATTGATTAGCAACATCAATTAAACGATCGCTAGACGTCATTGCTAACTATGTATATTGTGATATGCATCAACTCTTAGCGACATTTTTTTTTAATAGGACCTAATAGTAGTCATTATTCTTCGCAAGCAGCAATGTATTACGACATATTTATTTGGAGAACTAAATTTATAGAATTTAACGACATTTGATGCTGGAGTCGCTGATAATGTCGCTATTTTTACTTATTTTAGTAGTAAAAATCCACCAATGATCAAATACATCACCATCGAAGCTTCCACCTCAGGCCAACGAGAGTATCGAGGGAGGCTTTGTTGACTACTTCTTGCCCTTAGCAATAGTGGACTTGGGCACCATTGTGAACAAGATAAGGAAGAAAGAAGACTAAAACCCTGAACGAAAAAGACAACAAGAGAAAGAAAGCAGAAGAACTTTCCATAAGTGGTGAAACATCAAGTTATATACTTTCTGCAATGACAATTCAGACTCGACGCCACGTCAATATAATTCTCCTCTCTGAGCGGAGGCATTGTGTTAATTGGTTTGCTTGAATAAGGTGGTTGGATTCGAACTATACGGGAATATGAGATTTGAACGATAATATAGGCTTACTTAATTGAGTTAGATTGGATGGTTTATTGGACAGTGTTCACTTGTATGATTTTACCATTTAAGAAGATTGTGCATCATATCAAATTATATCATTGAGGAATCGTTTGGTATCTGTATGATAGGGACAAAAATGTAATTCGTTAAAAGTAAGTATCGTTAGTTCTTCTTGCCTATAAAATAACTCTTTTGTTTCCTATGAGATGTAATCAGTAATGCCTGAATAAAAGATAAAGATAAAAAGGAAATCACTGATGTTATTGTTATATAAGAAATATTGAAAGTGTAACTGTTATGCATTAATGCACGAGGATGAGACATTTGGCCCTTGAGTTGGTATTTGTAGTTATGTTGTATTTGTAGCTTCCACGAGAAATTGTAATGGAAATGGTTTGGTATCTTTGAATCACGAGTAATATTTTGGGACAGATGGTTTACCAAGTTGTGATAACCCCGAACCCGGTGAGAGAAGTTATGAGCATGGGACTTGAGAAAGAAGAAATATATATTATGGAGATAGCATTGCATTTCATTCACTTTTAGATTTTCTATTACCATGCATATTATATTTTTGTAGCTAGAGCATACACATTTCATGGTCATGGACAAGTTGTGCACAATGTTTGATTTCTCAAACGATATTCGAGAAATCTGTCACATCCCAAATTTGTAGAATCGATAATCGTCCCCCCGGATAAGATGCCATGCAAGCCTAAGTTGCGCTCGAACAAGGCATAATTATTATGTTACATTGAGCACAACAACAGTATACGCAACAAAGTTGAATAGCAAACTTGCACAGAAAAAAGTTTTCTTTATTAATAATGAACATCATTTACATAGTCTTAAATACAAGTAGAGGCTTGTCGCACGGGTTTACAAAATGGACTAAAAATGAGATAGTCGTTCCGCACATTAAATCTCATTACTAAAAATCAAAAGACACAAACACCTTCTAAGAATGTCTTTGTTATGGCACGGAGCTTCAAAAGAGATGCACTGCTTCGATGTTTTGTACACGAGCTTCAAAAGTCACGAACATGAACACACTGGTTGATGGACGGGTTAGGAAAGGCCTCAGCTTTTTGCTATATCGCCTTGTCTCGTAGAACCTGTGCAGACGTGGGTCAGCACATTTAAAATACGCTAGTGAGAGAGAGTTAACCCAACTCACCAAATTGACATGGTATTCATATGAAGCATACAAATATTGTAATCTGGTCTTTCTATCTTGTCTTAGTCCAAGTTACAAGTATACGATAGAAATAAAATAACTGAATAAAGTGTGTCAATGTGTGGTGACTCTTACCCACAGCAGATGTACCACCTGCACATTCTTACCATGGTCTTCTCTGTGGACTAGACATTGTTAGCATAATAGTTGAAACATATATGCGGGTCACTGGCACCATAATCCATTGTGGACTTGTCACTACCACATTTTCTAGGAAAGGACATTTTAGTCTTTTGGTAATTAATTAAATATTATGCATGTTAAATATTTATTTATTGTATTATTTATTTATGGTTAGCATATCAGATTTATTTTTTTGGACTTGTGTTAGTGGACCTAACTAGTTTAGTTTAGACTCATGGACCAATATTTAATTCTAGTTAGAATTGAGCCTAATAATTAGAAGCCCAATCATGAGGAGGAGGATTAATTATGTTAAACCCATTAGACTAGAAGCTTCCCTCCTTAATTAATTTCTTCATGAGAGGCCCCAAGGGATATTTTAGACTTTACATATTAGCTTGAGGGAGGGGGCAAGTGAGGCCTATATAAAGGGGATGAAAACTTTCTCTCTCTTCATTTTTTATTCCAAATCTAGATCTAGAATTTCCCTCAACCAAATTCTATCAAATCCCTACCAAATTTTCACCCAATCCCTTCGCAAATCACCATTGAAGGCTAGTGAAGTAAGGATCTAGAAGGAGGAAGCAATAATCTACAAAGAGTAGCAAGGATCTACAAGTTGGAGGCAAATTTTATCATATTTGGAGGTTGCATTGGGAATCCATCTCCCAATAGATATAATTCAGTTTTTTCTCTTAATTTAGGTTCTAAATCTGAGATTTAAGCAAGAAAAATCAATCCATATGCATATGCTACCCATAGAATTTGGTTTTGTGTTCATAGGAGGCATATTGTGAAAGTTATGGTATTTTTTGTGTCAATTTTGGGAAAATTCCGAAATTGATAATTGTTGTGTGTGTCAATTGGTCCTATAGATCAATTTGGTATGTGCTTGTGTGTTTAGGACTAGTTTCGTGTCCACAATTGGGTATGTGTAGGTCGTATCCCAACAATTTGGTGATACATGTTGATTTGGAGATTTTTCCTCCGACACGGGACTTTGAGCATGTCACATTTTGACACGGACACGTAGATTAGTATTTGACTTTTCATATTATTCATAAATAATATATATGACTTGTTCGTGTCCTTTGGGTACGTTTGGATGTGTGGTAGACTCGTGTCGCAAGCGTATCCTAGATCTAGTGGGATACAGAGTGATATGTTCCATGAGATGTACAATTTAATGGTAGATCTATTTCTCTTGTGTCCTTATTCATGGTGAGGTATATATATATATATATATATATATATATATATATATATATATATATATATATATATATATATATATATTGTTGTATATTGTTGTTATATATATTTATGTATTAAATAGCATAGATCTATATATCTATTATATTTATGTGTTGTATATTTATGTAAGTTATTATTTTACATATGTAAGATCTATTTATGTATATAGTATGTAGCTCTTTCTCTACATATGTATTAGCTTTTAAATATGGAAGTGTATATATATATATATATATATATATATATATATACTTATATGTATGTTACATATATATATAATTGTATGATATATATATATATACGTATATGAGATGTTATGAATAGTGTACGTATATGATAATATAATATGTGTTGTAAGAATTATTGGGGAGATGTACATATATATGTATGTGGAGAAGCTTGTATATATATATATATATATATATATATATATATATATATATATATATATATATATATATATATATATATATATATATATATATATATATAATTACTATATATATATATATAATTACTATATATATATATATATATATATATATATATATATATATATATATATATATTAGTAGTTATAGAATGTATGTATAAATTTTTATAGTTGTATATATATATATATGTATATATATATATGGTAATTAATATATATGTAAATATGTTCTGAATTGCTATTTGCATTATAGTATACTATATATATAAATATGTAGTGTAGCATATAATATTATTGGGTAAGTTAGTATATTTTAGTTACCTATTGTTATGAGTATCTTTATATATATATATATATATATATATATGTATGTATTAGTAGCTAGTGTTTAGTTGGTAGTTAGTAATTGTATCCCTATTAGTACATACTAGTAGTTATATTGGATTGATACCTACATATATAGCTAGAGGGGTAGATAATATATACAAGAATTCACAAATACCTTGTGATACCAAGGTAAGTATCAAGGTATTGGAGGATAATCAAGGTATTGGGTTTGGGTATCAAGATAGAGGTTTAGTATTGTGATACCAAGTTGGTTCAAAACCAAGATAATCATTTAGCAATTGTAATTAGGATTTATATATTTAATATTACTTTATTATAGATATTTGATATTATCTATTGTTTGTTTATCTTGAGATACGGTATCTTAGTATCCTAAGATGTAGCTTGTATGGTCTAGATTTATAGTGTGTGAGCCTAATTTCTTTGAGTTAGACTTATGCAACCTAGAAATAGGTAGTTGACCATAGTTTGACTATAATTTGACCGGTTTGACTTAGAGTTGACCTAGTTTGACTTTTGACTTAGAAATAGCTTTATGACCTAGAAGTTGACTAGTTTAACTTATTTTCTTCCAGAATCTTGTATTAATGAAATATTTCATATATAGGTCTGTGTGATACCAGTTCGGACAATTTGACATTCATTGCTCTGGACCGCAGGCGAGTATATTTCTCTGATTGTTTTCGATTCATAATATTGTATATATGCATGTTCTAGAATTGTATACATTGATTTACGACACAGTGATTTCACGGACTGGTGCTATATGGATCCCGTTAGGAGGTGTTATCCTTTATCGTGTGCAACGGGTAACCAGTCACATATATTTTATCGTGTGCATCAGGTATTGACTTTCATGTGCATCCACTATTCCGTGTGCTAGTGTGACTATATCGTGATCATGTATGTAATGTGTCATGATTGGATCCATGAGTATTGGTTGGGGAGGGGGAGTAGGAGTTGGTTATGTGATCAAAGCCCTCTCGATCTCATGTGCATGTCGATTATACACCTCACGTATAATGGAGTTACCTTTATACCTCATGTGCAACCTAAACCGATCACATAACGAACTTACACTCTAAATTACATAGTTAGTTCTCTTGTTCTCTACTTGCAGTTATTTCTCGTATTTACTTCCAGTTGCTATTGTGCTTATTGCCTGTTTACCCTGTATTGTATATTCTTTCTACTTGTGCATCTTGTATCCTTTTTCTATTGCTTGTTATTTATGCTCGATTATGTATTTAAAACTGCTTTCAGAGGTATGTACTTCGCTCCATTCCTGACTGGAAAATATTTTTCAGAGGATCCGAGAGATTGGTGTCCGACATACTATGGACTTTGACTTATAGATGGTGCAGACTTGGACCCACTAGTTCTGGAGTGATTGTCGGGAGTTTTAGCCGGATTCACTAGGTAGCATAGTTAGTTCTCTTTAGCATTTTGGTACCGAATTTGTTTTCGGCTTATATTTGAGTTTTTGATTATTGTTTCTATTGGTGTTGATATATATATATTTGAATAGATAGTTATGTTAGACTTCCTTGATATCTTCTCGAGCTTCTAGAATTGTGATTGAATTTTGTGTAAGATATTGTTGGCAGATTTTATATTATTGTGAGATATTTAGATAGTATAGTTAACCAAGACAGCGTTCTACCGCCGATACTGCGGCGTAGGCTGGGCGTTGCTCCCGACTTGCATCCCTACGTCGGGTGCAGGTCATGACAGGACTATAGCCTGGTTAGACGGTGATCCTTCCAGCACAAGTAGCGAGCCCCGCTGGAAGTTCCAAAATTACTTGTGCTAGTATGCTAGCACAACTATAAGATTTTTGCTCAGGACGAATCTGTCCCAATGCCTCAGGGATCATTCGCAGGAACTAAAGTTTGTGCACAAGTTATCCGTGACCATGCGATGTCTAAAAACTAAGTTATCAAACAAAGCATTGTAAGACAACATGAATGAAATGTAACTACGCAACATAATCTGATAGCATAGTTTACCTGCTCAAGTGATCGCATTATAAAGTATAACTACTCATTGCACAGTTATAGATATATAAATTCTAGCTACAACTGAAAATGATATAAGTACATTCATAGCAGATAAGCATGCAACAGTGCGATCATTTCCTATATTCGTGTGACAAGCATCAAGTATTCAAGGCTACTTTTTTTTATCTTAATTCTTTTGTTAAGGTATAGTTGATCGAGCATACGACAAGAGAGTCATTTTGTTAAGTGTGGAGACTTGGAAAGAATGGTCAAAGCTAAAGCCACTCACAAGTTGGTGAATCGTTGAGAGAAAAAGATCTTCAATGTCCCGCTCGAGCATCGCCTATGCGATCACCTGCATTGCAACTACAGATGGTGTGGTGGCCCATGTAGGTCCATTTTAAATCGTCTTGGACACCTGACTGTGCCAAACGAGCCTGCAAATTAGGAATAGATATTAAGATTGTTGAATAGGATCTTAATCCATAATCGATTTTGAAAACTCATTTTGAATGAGATTATCGCCCTTGGACTTCCAAATTGTATTCGTTCAATTTTCGTCAATATCGTTATCCTTGTTCTCACCTCCTTTCATTTCGGGAAGATGAATGCTTGTGCCTGATGATTTCCTCCAGAAGAAGATCGAAGTCCGAAGACAGAAGATAGAATTCGTGTACTAATCTCTGAGAAGATTGTTACCCTCAGAAGGGTAGGCTAATAGGTTCTTTTAGATGCTAGAACTAGTGTAAAAGTTTAGCAAGAGAATTGGACCCAGTAGTACCCTACCCGTGCTTGAGATAGCAGTGATCTTGGAAGTACTGGGAGCTGGAAAGATTGTTGATCATGACCTAGAATAATTTTTGGAAATGCATAGCCCGATGCTGGAAACTAGTGGCTGTATATGATAGCAATATCATGAACGATATTATGGACTAGAGGAGATAAAATTTTAGGCTATCGCCTGGAAGATGATGATCTGATACCAGAAATTCTAGTATGTGCTTGGGTGTTATAATTTTACTATGTGACCCGGAGCAATAAATAACGAAAAGAAGAAATTTGAGTAATAAAATTTTAGGGAAAATTTGAGGAGAAGAGTAATTGTACAATAGGCAACAAAAAAATTTCTTTTGAGGATTGAGGTTGAAAACAGAACGAAAGAAATTATTATGAGGTTTAGTCTAGACTATGACATTATTCTAGACATGGATTGGTTGAGCCGATACCACGCGACGCTAGATTGTCGACGTGGTTACATTATTTAGGACCACCAGATTACCCTGAGTTTGAGTTTCTTCAGGGAGCCTGGGAGCTGGTGCCCATCTACCTTAGCGATACACATTACAGCAGGTGAACCAGTGTACCCCCGTATTATATCAGAGTTTGAGGATGTGATTCTAGATAATCTTCTAGGCCTGGCACCTGACAGAGAGATAGAGTTTGTTATAGAGTTGACTCCAAGAGCCGAGCCAGTTATTTTTCCGTCTTCAGACTAGCACCGATAGAGTTGGCTGAGTTGAAGGTCCATAGTAGAGGATCTCTTAGACAAGGGTTTCAGTCGGGCTAGTATCTCCATGGGGAGCACCCATCTTATTTGTGCCAAAGAAGGATGTGACGGTACGGTTGTGTATCGATTATAGGATGTTAAATGCTGTAACTATAAAGAACAAGTACCCACTGCCATGCATCGATGATTTATTTGACCAGCTTAGTGGTGCATGTGTATTCTCGAAGATTGACCTCAGATCCGACTATCATCAAATCAAGGTACGGAGAGAGGACATTCCGAAGACGGCTTTTCGGATGAAGTATGGGCACTATAAGTTTCTAGTCATGCCGTTTGGTTAACCAACGCGCTAGCAGTATTTATGAGTATGATGAACATTATTTTCCACCAGTATTTAGATAAGTTTATGGTGGTATTTATCGATGAGACAGGAGAGGTTGTATGCCAAGCTCAGCAATTGCGAGTCTTGCTTGGATAGAGTACCATTCCTGGGACACATAATCACCGGAGATGGACTATCAGTTGACCCGGAGAAGATAGCTGCAGTAGAGATGTGGCATATCCCTACATCAGTTACAGAGATTAGGAGTTTTCTCGGACTTAGTCGGATATTATCGAAGGTTCGTGAAAAACTTCTCGAGGATCGCTGCGCCTATGACGCGACTGACGCGTAAAGGCGAGGAGTTTATCTGGACCGACGAATGTCAGACGACATTCGATGAGCTGAAGAAGCGTCTGACATCAGTATTGATTTTGATACTTCCTTCAGGATCGGGAGGATTTATAGTATACAGTGATGCGTCTGGGAGTGGATTAGGATGTGTACTGATGCAATACGGTAAGGTGATAGCCTACGCATCGATACAGCTGAGAATTCATGAGAAGAACTATCTGACGCACGATCTAGAGCTAGCTGCAGTGATATTTATACCAAAGCTATGTCGGTACTACCTTTATGGAGAGCGTGTTAAGATTTACACAGATCACAAAAGTCTGAAGTATGTCTACACTCAGAAGGAGCTCAACATGAGACAGAGGCGCTGGCTAGAGTTGATGACAGATTATGATATAGAGTTGCAGTACCACCCTGGAAAGGCGAATGTAGTAGCAGGTGCCTTAAGCAGGAAGCCCATGTCATACTTTTGACGACTCAGCGACAATTGTTAGAGGATCTTCAGGTGCTCGGGATAGAGATTGTAGTGCCAGGCATGGATGGACAGATGGCCAGTCTCGAGATTAAGTCTACATTGATTGAGAGGATCAAGGCAGCCTTGCCTACAGATGAGAGATTTCGATGACTGCGAGAGAGGACAGAGGCCGGTATGCAGACGGGACTCAAGATTCATGAAGACGGAATATTGAGATGTAGAGATCGCCTATACGTTCCGAGTGGTGAGCTACACCAGGAGTTAATGACCGAGGCTCATAGCTCTATTTATTCTATTCATCCCGGGGGAATCCGATACAAGATTCGTGGTGTACGAAGATGTACCGAGATTTGAGACAACACTACTGGTGGCATGGGATAAAGAGAGAGATTGCAAGATTCATGGCGAGATGTTTGGTCTGTCAGCAAGTCAAGGCTGAACATCAGAGGACTGCAGGACTATTGCAGTCGCTTTCCATTCCCGAGTGGAAGAGGGAACACATTACCATGGACTTCATCACAGGATTTTCGAGGAGTCCTGGCTAGAAGGATGCAGTTTGGGTTGTCGTAGACCGACTCACCAAGTCTGCACATTTCTTGCCCTTCAGAGTTGGGCAGTCCACGGAGATATTAGCTGACATATATATGAGGCAGATAGTACGACTACATGGAGTGCCTGTCAGCATTGTATCGGATCGTGATTCCAGGTTCACGTCATATTTTTGGCGGAGTATGCAGGAGAGTCTAGGAACTCGTCTCAAGTTCAGCACTGCATATCATCCATAGACTGATGGCCAGTTAGAGCGCACGATACATATATTAGAGGATATGTTGAGGGCGTGCATGATCGACTTTGGAGGATCTTGGGAGGACCATCTACACTTGGTAGATTTCTCCTACAATAACAGCTACCAGGCTAGCATACAGATGGCACCTTATGAGGCACTGTACGGCAGAAAGTGTAGGTCACCAGTATATTGGAGTGACGTGGGAGAGCGTCAGATACTTGGTCTAGAGTTGGTGACACAGACAGTGGAGAAAGTCAAGCAGATTCAGAGCCACCTGCGTGCAGCACAGGACAGACAAAAATATTGGGCAGATGCGCACCGCAGACCTTTGGAGTTCAAGGAAGGTGACCATGTATTTTTGAAGATATCGCCTACTCGTGGTACTATCAGATTCAGAGGCAGAGGTAAGCTGAGTCTGAGGTACATCGGACCTTTTGACATCTTGGAACGAGTTGGCGAAGTGGCTTATCGTCTTGCATTGCCTCCATCATTAGAAGGAGTGCATAACGTATTTTACGTATCGCAGTTAAGGAGATATGTGGCAGACCCTAGCCACATGCTTGATCATTCGAAGATTACAGTCGGGCCCAGTTTATCTTACGTAGAGAAGCTAATGGAGATACTCGATCACAGTGAGAAGACTTTGAGAGGTCAGACTATTCGACTGGTTAGAGTTGCATGGAAGCATCATTCGCCAGGCGAGTCTACCTGGAAGCGCGATGATTCCATTCGACAATATTTCCCGTATTTATTTGAGGACCAAGGTACGAATTTACGTACCGTATTTGATTACTGGTTTAATTTTAAATTCTTTTAGCTATTATCGTGCTTTACTTTTAATTTCGGGGACAAAATTTTTCTAAGTTGGGAAGGATGTAAACCTCCTTCATTTATTTCTATAGATAGTCAGGTATGGGTTAGAAATTTTTGGTATTGCAACAGATGATTGAGGTTTAGAGTAAGGTTACAGATGTCTATTTTTAAATTAAACCCTTGGCGCGTTCTACCGTTGTTGAATTATTCGGAGCCCAACATCAGCCCATAAATTCCAACAGATTATTGCACTTTTGACTTGACACGTAAATTTAGGCGTTGGATTTTTTCGTCGCTCAAAATCATATTTTCTTTTGCTCTAAATTAATTGCACAACTTCCCGTATCCAAAATTCTATATTTAAATCCCGTGTCGAACACCTGTGTCGTTGCCATCAATTTTGAGACACCAACTTAACCCGTTAAGCCGGACCGATTAAAGGGTCCAAGACTGACACCAAGCCTACACCATTTATGACCTTTGTGCCACTCCCAAATTGTGACCCCAGGTGTGCCCCCATTTAAATTTAAAAGCGCGGTACATATTTATTCTAATTAAATTGGGGATACCAACTTTGACTAATCCTATTTTAATTACAATTTAATCCCAATGCCTATTTAATTAAGTCCATGCAAAACACACAACACCTCCTCACCCTACAAAACACCAAACACCAATTTTCCCATAATTTTTCCATCATTTCATATGTTTGTGCAAATACCCAAACTTAAGGGGCTAAATTGCAAATGTTGTAACATGTGTCAAAACCTTATTGGTCTAGGCCAAATGGAGAAGCCCCCTCTCCTTTGACTAGGTCAAGCCTCCCTCTTCCCTCTCATTTGGATGAAGAAATTAATTCCTTCATGTGAAATCTCCACCACCCATTTGAATTGGGCCAATCCTCACCATCCAATCCTCACACCACTCCCTATATAATGTCTCAATCACTACACACAACCCCATGCCGGCCCTAATCCCAATACCTAGAGAAACCCCCACCCCCTCTCTCTCTCCTCCCTCTCCTACATTCATACGTAGGCTATTTCTTCTCCTTCCTTTCTTCTTCTTCCCTTCTTCTTCTCCTTCTTCCTTTCTTCTTCTCCTACCTTGGAGAATCGACTATTCCGGCCGAGTCCCTCCGGCTACCGACTGCTGATCTCGAGCTCCGGCGGGCCAGCTGACATTTCCACCACCACCTCTCTCGAGCTTCCCCCTCCGGCAGTCGAGCACTGCCACGAGCCAACCCCGCGAGCTCCACCTCATCACGGCAGCCCCTCCACTGCATCTTCTCTGACGAGATCCACCCGCACCGTCGTCCGTCTCCACTGCATCTTCTCCGGCGGCCAGCAGCTATTCCCGCCACCACTCCACACTCCGGCGAGCCCCGGCATCTCCATCCACGACCCACCACCCTCGACTGCCATTCTCCGGCCAGTTCTTCCCCAACTCCAGCTTCACTACCACCACCCTCGACTGCCGTTCCACCACCACCTCCAGCATTATTACCTCCATACCGGACGACGAAGCCTCCTCCTCAGATAAAGATGATCCACGAGCCCCCTCGACTCCTCCTCTTCATCACCTACTCCACCACAGCTCCGGTCAAGCCCCCGCTCCTCCTCCAGTCGAACACGACCTCCCCCTCATGGCTGCCCCGACCTCCATCCATCCGGCCATCCACGGTTCTTCGGCCAGCAACCACCTCGCCGAGGTGAAACACTCCCTCCCCCTCTCTATAATTTTTTATATATTGTTTTGTGAAATTTTAGTGTAGTGTAAATGATCTTGTGGTTAATGATGTGTGATTAGGGTTTAATGTTGAGTTTAGGGTTTACTTTCATAAGTATTAAAGTGAAATTAATGGATATGCATGGAGTTAGGGTATGATGTTATAGAATATATACTTCGAGGATTGGGAATTATAGGTACATTGAAGTTTAGGGTTTGAGAATAAAACAGTTTTATTTAAGGGTTACATATATACATTGAGAATTTTGGAGTTATATATGCAGGTGAGGTTTTAGGTTTAATGCATGTTATAATACGCAATTGATGGTGAAATGCTAAGTTGATTATTTACGGTTTAAATATGCATCGATGTTCATGGGTTGAGGTTATGGAATATATACACTTGATGGTTGGAAATGTGATATATATTAAGGTTTGGTTTTAAGTGCTATATGAGACATTTGGGGTGTTGACCAAATTAATTCATGTATATTGTTATTGATGATGAGCAGTTTAATTGGTTGTGAATTGACGTTGCTGAAAAATGATGAACATAATTACATAGCAGTTTTATTGAGAATGGGAAGAGATTTTATATGTTTGAGGATTTGATCAGGGTTTGATTAACTGAATATCATGATTGAGGTTGAGTTGATGATATTGCACAGATGATTAATTTGATTTGATGTAACGTACCATTAGTCAACCTTGGTCAACCCTCTAGCGTCGTGTCACTGTGAGTGGTAGCTGAGTCTGAGCATATGATTAGATGTGAGTTACATCTTATTCGGAGTTGTGATAGTCTATTGATTGAGCTTGTATCTCGTCTCTAGGTACTACGGGACCTGCAGACTTGGACGTGGTACCGGATCCTCGTTATCAGCAGCCGGACGCAGGCAAATGTACCTTGCCACCCTGTATTTCAGTTACCAGATATTTATTGTTTTATTATTTACATTGTGCGCGTATTTGATTAAGATCGATACTTCGCGTCTGGATCACAACCGGGTGCATACGTTCGTCGTAGCATCTTGTAACGAATATTAGATGTTTATAATACCTCGGTATACGTACCTGAGTATATCGTCACCCTAGGACACATTCATACACTGTTATTATGCCAGATTTCCTGTATCCTGATACTGACATCATGATCGGAGACTGGGACGACCTTAGGGTCGCGTCTGTTGAGTTATTTCTGTGTGACGAGACTGTTAGATAGAGGTTCAGGTTTAGCGCACCATCGTTGACCGCTTGGGATGGGGAAGACAGTTACTAGACGTTTGGGCTCCTCTGCACGCACTTTATATATGTATGTCCTGTTGATGTAGTATTCCTGTATCCGGAGTAGTAGTATCACCCGTGTGACTCTGTGCTCGGAGCTACGGTACGTCCCGTGTGTCTTTGTGTTCGGAGCTACGATTTTATTTTGGACAGCTCACGAGTCGAACATTGTCTTCAAACTGTGTCTCACTTAGTTGGTTATGCTAGACTACACCGTCGTTGTACTTGTACTTTCTGTTGTACTTTGGCATGCTGTATTTTGTACCTTGTTACGTCCCTCTAAGGACCTGGTCCCCTGCCAGTTTTGCAGCATAGACGATTACGGAGCATTTGGAGTTGCTGATGGAGTTGCATGTCTTGCGGGCATTGTACCAGGTACTCACATTATTTCTACCGGCATTATGGTTATTTTATATTGATTATTCATCTGCTATTGTAGCCTAGTTTTTATAGACTCATATTTTTTCTCGAGTCTATTCGAGTTGGTGTGTTATTGGGCGGCCGACTTTAGCACATGTAGATCTATCTTGTATATTTTTGTTCATTGTGGATTGAGACATAGATGTTTACATTTACGAGATTTTTAGATAACGCCCTTTATTATACAGCTTATATGTATTCGAGTCAGACCAGAGTCTGGTTGAATGCGTAGCTGGCGTGTCGCGTATTCCTGGTCCTATGTATTTTGGGACTGGGGCGTGACAGATGGTCAATATTTTCTCTTCTTTTTCTCCTAGAATTTGATATGAATGCGAGTTTTGAAGAATGCAAGCAATGAAAACCATCAAAAATATTTATGAAAATGCATTCATAAAACCAATATGAAAGCAGCAAAGCGGCAACGAAAACAGTCATGAAAATCGAGTAGTGGTAAGGTCCTTCGCGACTCTGTCGCCAAGTCCTGCCTCGGGACAATCAACTGAATATGGGACTTGATTCCGAAAAAACTAATCCATAACGAGAAAAAGATCTTGATTCATTCTGTCTCGATCAACCGATACCGATAGTGTTTCATAACCGTGCTCCCTATGCGAGGAGCAGGGCACTACAGTATCGGGACCGTGTTGGCCTAGGAGGAAATAAGAAAAGTACGTTCTCTCCACCAGAAGAAAAGACATATGTGCCTTCTTTAAGAGAAAATAAGATTACGTGTGCATTGCTTCATGAGAGAAGAAGGGCACGAGTATTAGAGTCCACCAGTAAGAGTGTCTGCCTGTAGTGAGACACTGTAATACAATATATAGTTCAAAATGGTGTATCACCAGTGACCGTCATATAGCTAGGCTGCATACTAATAACAACTTTTTTGTAGGCTCAACCAATATGATGCAGAGACGGTCTTATGATTCTTTTATTATGGTATATAATCCTTGTTTTGTAATTGTTTGAATGTAATATAAATTTTGAGTCCTGCAAATGTAAAGCTTGTAATAGACTGGAACGAAATATTTGCAATGCAGTTATGCATTTTGCAGTTTGTGATATCATATTTGTATTTTTTTTTTCTGAGATAACAAAATTTGGAATGTTTAATGGAAATTTAATAATGTTTAACATTGTGTATTTGTTGTTACTTTTTTCAGAGATGTAAAATTATCTAATGTTTATTTGTTGTATTTTTTTTTTACATTTTATGTTTCAAAATTTTTACTGTAAAATGTCCCATCCCAGCCAGATATAGCAAGGGCCCTTCAACCGATTAAACCGAAATAAACGAACCAATTTTGTTCGATCGGTTTGTTTCGGTTTCTAAAAATTTAGGTTTTTTTATTTATTATGTCGGTTTGGTTCAGGTTCGATTTTCGACTATGTCCGTTCGGTTGGACCGTACCGACCCTTTTTTCTCTCTCCCATACTAGAAAATCATAACAAAACATGTATTACACTTGAAATCTATGAATCTAAACAAAAGTTCTATTTATTTATTTTTCATATTTACGCGGAGCCTTATTGATTTTGTCGATGGAGTTTTATCTTGATTGTGTTGGATAGAAAGTCGGTTTGGCTTTTGGGTTTGCAAAAGGAAGAAAGAAAATGATAATGAAATGTGTTAGCATAAATTGTGTAGTAGGTAGAACAAATTGTGTAGTAGGTTGAGGAAAATGAATTTAGTTGTCAGTTGTTCGAGTAACACATGTCCACTTCAGTGGGTCCAAATGACATGCATTAAATCTAACCAAACGGCTAGTATTTTGGAATGCTTCTCCACATCATGCTATAAATGGCTCCCTCTCCCTCCATATTCATTCCCTCTCTTTCTCTCAATCTTCCAAATGGAGGGAGGCTTGAGTAACTGCCATACCTACCCATCCTTCTTCTCCTCCGAAACCGGAGTTTACAGCAGCAAGCACCCCCCAAGAGCCCTCCCACAGGACCCGCTCCAAGACCTCGTCTCCTTCCTCTTCTCCCACGACCACCGGGGGACCACGGCCCTCGTCGACTCGTCCTCCGGCTCCTCCATCTCCTACGGAGAGCTCAAGTCCATGGTCGCCTCGACCGCGACCGGGCTCCGCAATGCCGGCGTCTCGGCCAACCAAGTAGTCCTCCTGCTCCTCCCCAACACCATCCTATACCCCGTGCTCTTCTTGGGCGTCCTCTCCGCCGGCGCGGTCGCCACCACCATGAACCACCTCAGCACCATCCACGAAATCAAGAAGTCGGCGGGCTCGTGCAACCCGGTATTGGCCTTCACGCCCCCCGGCCGCACGGAGGAAATCAACGGCCTGGGCGTTCGCGCCATCGCCGCGCCCGACGCCTTAAACTTCGACTCGACCGAGTTCTCTCCGTTCGCGTCCGTTCTTTACGGCGGCGCCGGAGGAGAGCTACCGAGGCCCGAGATTCGGCAGACGGACACCGCCTGCGTGCTCTACTCCTCGGGCACCTCCGGGCTCATGAAAGGGGTCGTGCTGAGCCACGCCAACATGATCGCCGCGGCGGAGCTCTTCGTCCGCTTCGAGGCCTCGCAGTACCACCCGGCGCGGCGGAGCTGGGAGAACGTCTACCTCGCCGCGCTGCCGATGTTCCACGTCTACGGCCTCGTGCTGTTCGCGGTCGGGCTCCTCTCGCTGGGCTCGACGGTGGTGGTGATGGGGAGGTTCGGCGCCGAGGAGGCCGCGAGGGCGATCGAGAGGTTCGGGGTCACGCACTTCCCCCTCGTGCCGCCGGTACTCGGGTCCCTGATGAGGGCCAGGAGGGCCACCGGATGCGATCTCAGGTCCCTGGAGCAGGTTTCGTCGGGGGCGGCTCCTCTGAGCAACAAACTGATACAGGATTTTCTGCACACCTTTCCCCATGTTGATTTCGTTCAGGTAACTATGTTTGGTTATCAGTTGTTCATCATATGTTTGTTTAAATGCAGCATGCATCTTAATGCCTAACGTTTTCAATAAAATGAGTTATGTTAACATGTGCCCTAAAATCAATCGGCACCACATTTATCAATGTGTATTTTATATGATAAATGTGCTGGTGTGAGTACCCATATAAAAGTAAGTACGCATTGTTGGTCTCGTGCATTAATAAATGTGCTGGTGTGAGTATCCATAACCGATATCTTTTGCGTGTCCTTTGTTTGCTCTAACTTTACCTTAGGTTGTACTAACCTATCGCTTTCTTTCTGCAAGGGCGGAGCTACCTTATGGCTCAGCCCACCCCAGGATTTTTTTTCTTCTTCTTTCATATGAGTTTATCCATGCTCCAGCCCACTCCAACATAATCTAGCCTACCCAGTTCAAACTTCTAGCTCCGCCCTTGACTTTCTGTTTATTATCTTATTCAGATCTTGGATGGCATCACTATCGTTCCATCCTAATTAGTTTAAAATATATGAAAGTTTTTTTTTTTTTCCGAAGAAGGTAAATTTTATTCAGCCCCTTCGAGAGGCCGTTCCATCCTAATTAGCTTTAAATATATGAAAGATTTTTTTTTTCGAAAAAGGTAAATTTTATTCAGGCCCCTTCGAGAGGCTACAACTCAGCCGGAAGGCTATCCCACCCCGAAGGCCTCACACAGCCACAGCCCCACCGCACCTGCACCTTACATCGCATCAATGCACGAAGGCTGATATATACAATCCTGAGCCCGAAGGCCCCTATCCCAGTCCGAAGGCTACATTCCGGCCCGAAAGCATCCTGGCCCGAAGGCACCACAAGCCTGAAGGCCTCACATCCATAGCCAATGCCGCACCGCACCGCGCCACCTCCGCACTAGCACCGCACCTACACCTTACATCGCATCCGCGCACCACCCGGGTTCCGGCCCGAAAGCATCCTGGCCCGAAGGCACCACAAGCCCGAAGGCCTCACAGCCACAGCAACAGCCGCACCGCTCCGCGCCACCTCCGCACTAACACCGCACCTGCACTGCACCCACTACCACCACCCCACTTATTAAATGGCGCCCAGGATGCTCGAACCCGCAACCTCCTGGGTAGTATGCATTGTTCTTAACCGCTAGGCTTGTTATTGTCTATATTGAGAGTATCAGAAAGCTTAATGTTGCATCTTTTTCTTGTGCTCGGTCTATATATACTCTGAAAGTAAAAGTTGTGTTTATTCAGGGTTATGGCATGACAGAAACTACAGCAGTAGGAACTCGAGGTTTCAATACTGAGAAGCTTAAAAAGCATAACTCGGTAGGACTCTTGGCTCCAAATATGCAAGCCAAAGTGCTCGACTGTCATAGCGGGGCATGTTTGCCTCCTGGCAAAAGTGGGGAGCTATGGCTATGTGGACCAGGTATCATGAAAGGTGAGTTCTTAGCTTCGTGATATGTACTTAGATGTCAATTGGGAAAATTAATTAGTTCTATCCGTAGGCATTTATTGTTGCTTTCTCTAAGCACATTTTTTTTTATCACCACATCTAATATGAATAGAGGTGGAATTACATCATCATACATGCCCTGGAATTCCTGATGAGGGGGTTCAGGGATAACGTCCTCAAATTTTTTTGTTTTTGTGATATAATAATATTATATTATATTAAATAGCACTATTTTTATACAATAAAATATTACATCTCACAATTCTTCTCTACGAGTTTTCATACTTTGAAAGTGTTTAACTACAACATCATTTGTAATACTACTAAGCAACTATTTTTCTATGAAGTATACTTTCTAAAAAAAATACTAAGGGTTTGGAATTTTTTAGTATTTGTTATATTCCAATGAATACTTCTAATTTGTAAGTTAATTAGAAGGAATTAAGGTGTTTGTTATATGTCCAGATAATTATTCTAATTTAGCATACTTTAGAAGCATAATTTAAAGTATGCAATATTATGCTTCTATGAATTGTTTCTAATTTAAAAGCCCAGCCAATATATTTGGAGTGGACATTATAACAAATACTAAAATTTGGAATTTTTTTTTCTTTCGCTGGAGGCTTGGGCCCCAGTCCTGTGCATGTGGATCCGCCTCTGCTTCCAGAAGAGACTATAAGATAGCAGATATTTAGAAGAGTGAAGAAGTTCCACATCATTGATAATAAAAGAAATGGATGTATAAAGAGTCAAGACAGCAAGCTAAACTTAAAACCAGAATATATATATTAATTCTGTCTTTTCAAAACAGGGGTTTTTCATAGACTCTAAAAGTCTCTTTTCCAACTCGAGAACATTTCCCTAATTGATCAGGCCTTAATTTAAATTTCTGTTTGACAGGGTAGCTGCTGTGGGTGTGAGGGTGGTGGGGGAGGGAGGGGAGAAGGGGAACTTTTAATTTTTTAAGACAAAATTGTCCCAAAAAAATTAAAGTTCAGGATATTTAGCGACTTGAAATTTTTTTGAACTTTCATTATATGTAGTTGCTAATAAACAAAGTTCAAGATAATCAGTTACAAAGAGTGATAGTTCATGATAGTTAGTTGCAAACTATCCTAGATCGCTATGTTGGACGAAAATGTACGTGGATACGGGTTAGGATATCTGCATTCAGGATAAGGACATTTTAAACAGGATAAGGACCTTACATTTGTGGAAGCCTAGATCACTTGCATACCTTAGTGAAAACCGCTAAACCAAGTTTATTTGCATAGAACATTATAAGAGCAACTAAATTGAAGCTAATATATACTTATATACAATAGAAAAGATTAAGACTACCAAATATACCTTTACCTATCTATACTAATTAAATTAATGAACTGCTAGGTAATTTGTTGGTATATTAGAATATTCTTGGTATATTTGTTGGTATATTAGAATATTCTTGGTATATTGTTGGATATTAGAATATTTTATAGGGGATTCTAATGGGGTATTAATGTAAGATAAAGAGTTGTAAGGCTATAAATAGCCAAGAGATTATCAATAAAAAATATAACAATTACTCCAAAATATTCTACATGGTATCAGAGCCCAAACCCTAGCCACCACCTCCCAAACCCTAGCCGCCATCTCTGCCACACCATCCGCCACCACCGCTGTCGCGTCGTCCGCCACCATCGCTGCCGCACCAGTCGCCCGCCACCGCCACCGCGACTCCCGCGGAGCCTTCTGCTGCAGTTCCTGGAGTCTCCCGCGGGTCGTTCTAGACGTTGACATCGAAGGCGTAGATCTGATAGGGGAGAGACATGATCGGGTTTAGGAGAGGACGAAGAGGACGAACGTGAATTGAGGGACGGGTGTGAGGTGATCGGAGAAGAGCAGGATCGATGGAGGAGATCATCAAGAAGTTGGACTCTGCGGAGGTCGCAACGTTGATGAAGCTGATGAAACTGTCGGTTGGTGAGAGCGCGACATGAACATTGACGAAGTTGGAGCTTCCTTCCATCGATCTGAAGCTTGATGGACCGGTCACCTACCTGAGTTGGTCACGACGGGTGAGGAGAATCCTCGCAGGGAAAAACCTGGAGGGTTTGTTGTCAGGAGAGAAGACAGAGCCGGATGAGGGCTCAGCAGGACGCGACAAGTGAAAGTCCACTCATATGGTGGTATACATTTGGCTCCTCAATTCTTTAGTCTAGTCGATCGCCGCCACAGTGGATTGCCTTGAGATGGTGAAAGACGTGTGGGAAAAGTTGAGGAGAACCTACGATGGTGTGGGGAATAACTTGAGGGTTTTCCAGATCAAGGGAGAGAACGACGATACCGTACAGGGAGAGAAGACGGTACAGGAGTATGCCACGGAGTTAGAGCGTCTGTGGTTTGATTATGATCACTTCTCATATCAGACGAACTCCGAGGACCCGAAGTATAAGGAGAGACAGGTATGTCTGCAGGAGAGGACGATGAAGTTTCTTAAGGGGCTGGCCGCAGTGTTTGCTCAGAGGACAACACTACTTCTAGCCCAACCGAAGATTCCTACACTTGAGGAGGCTATCTCGGCCATGATCCAGGAGAAGACTCGTATCAAGCTACAGGCAAGGACAGGTGGTCCTCCTGAAGTAAAGACAACATTGGCAGTTGTCAATTCAGACAACACAGGACCTAAGGGAGACCCCTGGCAGTGTTACAACTATGGGGAGGTGGGCTATCTGAGGTATGCTTGCACCAAACCACCCAAGGAGGAAGATTCAGGTGGCAGACGTGGACATTTTGAGGACGTGGCCGTGGTCGTGGGGGTCGACGGGGTGGTCGAGAAGGTTATCGGGTGAACCTGCTGGTAGCAGAAGGCGAGGAGGGAGCTAATGGTGCCTATATCGAGGAGGATCAGGCACTACTAGACATGCTGGAAGTACTCAGAAGAAAGTAGAGAGCGTCAAGCGATGGAGACCGGAGGAGTGGGACTGAGGAGGTGTCCACCTCAGTCTTCGCCAAAGAAAACGCTGCCATGTATGCCCATCCATCGGAAGGTACTGATGACTCACTCGCCCTTGCATCTATGTCTTCCCTTAGATCGTCGGACTGGATTGTCAATTCGGGTGCGTCTCGACACGTGACAAGAAATGCTAGTGAGTTCTCTTCCTACACTCACCTAGCATCTGCAGACAACATTCAAACAGCCGATGGTACTTTCCAGCCAGTGGTCGGTAAAGATACTGTCGATTGTACAGGTTCAGTAAGATTATCCAATGTTTTACATGTTCCTTCTTTTTTAGTCATTCTTTTGTCCATTAGTTCTATAATCCTCGAACTAAAATGCATTCTCTTTTGATATTCCTAAGGTGATCTTCCAGGAGAAGGAGACGGGACGAAGACTTGGGCCTGGCACTTGGCATGATGGACTGTGGTACCTGGATCAGGAAGAACTGGATTCAGCATTGGTGTGTGTGGCAGAAAGGGCAGGAATGAGAGGACCAAAGATGAGTGTCGAGGATACACTGATACTCCATCACAAGCGGTTGGGACACTCCTCTTTTGGTATTTTGAGTAGGTTGTATTCATCTATTTATGAGAAGGCAAATAAGGAAAAACTAGTATGTGATGCATGTGATTTAGGCAAACTTACTAGGAACTCATATGTTGGTGCGGGCCATAGGAGCTCTTCTGTTTTTGATATTATACATTCTGATGTCTGGGGGCCGTGCGCCACGACTACTATGAATGGTTACAAGTATGTCATCTCTTTTATTGATTGTTCCTCTCGTGTCACCTGGCTGTATTTAATGAAGAACAAGAGTGAGGTCTTTGTCTATTTTCGGGACTTTCATAAACATGTCCAGACCCAGTACAGAGCAGTGGTGAAGGTACTAAGGTCTGACAATGGAACAGAGTATACCAACAAAGTACTTGAGGAATACCTGTCAGCCCAAGGGATACAACATCCGACAACATGTGCATACATACCAGCATAGAATGGAGTGGCAGAAAGGAAGAACAGATACCTTCTGGAGGTGACAAGGAGCATGATGATCGCCATGAATGTCCCACAGAGTCTGTGGGGGCATGCAGTGTTGACAGCAGCTCGATTGATTAACATGATGCCCTCGAAGGTACTGGGATGGAAGTCTTCATGTGAGATATTGCAAGAAAATAATAGTTGGATACTCCCACTAAAGGTGTTTCGCTGTGTATGTTTTGTGAAGGATAATAGACTGTCTGTTAGGAAACTTAACCCCAGAGTAGTCAAGTGTGTATTCGTGGGCTATTCGACGACTCAGAAGGGGTACGTGTGCTGGAGCCCAGTAGAGAAGAAGAATTTTGTGAGCATGGATGTTCACTTCAGGGAGTTTGAGCTATACTACCGTCAGGAGGGAACCTCATCCATGAGCAACTCACCTGATACTGAGAGTATGAGGCGAGAGAGGGAGATTGGTGAGAGTGTGGTGACCGATTTAGGAGTATGGCATGGAGGAACGTTTAAGGAGGAGCAGGAGAGTGAAGAGGAACAGGGGGAGGCAATGAGAGGTATTAGACCTACGGCTCAGGGGGGGTTACTTACCTACAGCAGGAAAGGGAAGCAAACTGCAAGACCAGTACCTATAGTGCCAGTGCCAAGTACCTTGCCTGCGTCCATCTCAACTCTTGAGACACCTACACCACCACCACCTGATTCTCCTTCAGGTAATATCATTCTTCCTACTCCTCCTACACCATTATCAGTACGGAGGAACACTCGCAGCAATGCGAGAAATCCTCCTGATAGATATGGTTGGGACCTTGCTCAGTTTTTTTATATAATAACATCTCTTCTTCTCATGGAGCATTCATTGCATCTTTGGATAGTATTACTGTACCTAACAATTGGAAGGTTACCAAGAATGATCCAATATGGAAAGCGGCGATGCACGAGGAGTTAGGCGCTCTTGAAAAGAACCACACTTGGGAACTGGTAAAACTGCCAGAGGGGAAGAGGGCAGTCGGATGCAAGTGGGTCTTTACTGTGAAATAGAACCCAGATGGAAAAGTAGAGCACTACAAGGCTCGACTGGTGGCAAAAGGATATAGTCAAACGTACGACATTGACTATGATGAGACATTTGCACCAGTGGCGAAGATGAGCACCGTCAGGACCCTGTTTTTTTGGCAACGAATGGTGGATGGAAGCTACACCAACTGGATGTGAAGAATGCATTTCTTCATGGAGATCTAGTGGAGGAAGCGTACATAGAGATACCACCAGGATTCTTCACCGATAAGACAGTGGGCAACGTCTGCAGGTTGAAGAAGTCCCTCTATGGACTGAAGCAGTCTCCTCAAGCGTGGTTTGACAAATTCTGGAGGGCGATGATAGGGATGGAATATCAGCATATCAATGTTGATCATACTGTATTCTTCCGTCGGAGTGGAGGCCACATCACCATGCTTGCGGTGTATGTGGACGATATGATTATCGCAAGAGATGACGAGCAGGAGATTGCCTGACTCAAGAAGAAGCTTGGCAAGGACTTCGAGGTAAAGGACCTGGCCTTCTTCGGTACTTCCTTGGGATTGAGATTGCTCGAGAAGCAGAGAAAAATTTTCTTTCTCTGAGGATGTATGCGTTGGACCTTCTCACAGAGACATGGATGTTAGGATGCAGACCTGCAGCGACACCGATCAACCAGGGGTTCAAGCTGTGTGCTGAGGCTGTAGAACCAGTTGACCGAGATGGATACCAGAGACTGGTGGACAAATTGATCTATTTGAGCCACACACGTCATGATATCTACTTTGCAGTGAGTGTGGTGAGCCGCTACATGCATGACCCAAGGAATGGTCATATGGATGCAGTGTACCAGATTCTGAGATACTTGAAGCGTGCCCCCGGAAAGGGGTTGATATTCAGGAAGAATGATCACTTGAGCATTGAGGGCTACTGTGACTCTAACTGGGCTAGCTGTACTGATGACAGAAGGTCTACCTCGAGCTATTGCATAATTGTAGGAGGCAACTTGGTCTCTTGGAGGAGTAAGAAGCAGTCGGTGGTGGCCAGATCGACAGCTGAAGCGGAGTATAGAGCTATGGCCTTGGGAGTTGCAGAGCTGCTATGGCTGAAGAGTATGCTGGTGGAGCTAAAGCTGGATCAAGGAGCCAAGATGAAGCTGTAGTGTGACAACCAGTCAGCCATCAGTATCGTCAATAATCCAATGCAGCATGACAGGACCAAACACATCGAGATCGATAGGTTCTTCATCAAGGAGAAGTTGGACCATGGACTACTGGAGCTAGGTCATGTTCCAACCAAGGAGCAGGTAGCAGACAGTATCACCAAGGGACTTAGCTCTGCAGATATGATTAGAGGATGTGACAAGATGGACGTAGTGAATATCTTTCGCCCATCTTGAGGAGGAGTGTTGGTATATTAGAATACTCTTGGTATATTTGTTGGTATATTAGAATATTCTTGGTATATTTGTTGGGATATTAGAATATTCTACAGGGGTTTTTAATGGGGTATTAATGTAAGATGAAGGATTGTAAGGCTATAAATAGCCAAGAGATTATCAATAAAAAATATAACAATTACTCCAAAATATTCTACATAATTACATATAGAAAAATTAAGTGGGTTATCTAGGCCAGGCACTCTCATAAATTACTATAAAGTGGATGGAAATTTTTTATTTATATTTAATGTTTGCATGTAAAATAGCTAATTAATTGCTAAAGAAAACATTTCAAGTATACTTTTTCTTTTCTTTTCTTTTTTACATGTTTCCACGAGGTTAGGAACTAAATTCCCAAGGGAGGATTCGAACTGTGTCAATTCCCACAGGAGCTCTCCATCGTAACCAACAGGCCACGACCCCACCCCATTGTATATATAATATGACGATGCATTGCATGTCATGCTTGAATGAGCTGAAAGGAATAGGGAAAGAGACTGGAAAGTTCCAAGACTGAACTAAATTACAATATCCTCTCCTCTCTATTTACACATAAAAAAGAATAGGACAGGGCAACAACCAAGCTTCTGTTCACTTGATCATGTACGAAATTGTGAGCTAAATATCTTGATAGCAAAAAAAAACTATAGGCAGCAGTTCGACCCATCACAGATTAGCCACAAGCCCACCAATAAGAACCACACCATTACAATGTGCAGGGACTAACACCATTTTTTCTGTCAAAACCTCTCAAAAAGGCTCAATTTTCATCACAAGATCTGAAAAGAAACATCACTACAGATGTACAAGCATATAAAGGTACACTACCATATAATGAAAGATGATTCCTATGTTTTTTTAGATAAGGTCGGTCATTAATGACCACTCATGTCCTGAGCTACTACCATCAAGACTGGCCTCCCATTTAATTATTGCCCAGGCTCGGATTTGAACCTACCCCCACTCCTCTCCTTCTTTACTAATGTTACTAGTAGACCACCACCTTGGTGGTAGTGGTGTGAGTCGTGCACACACAGAAGCGACATAAACAATAATAACCTAATGATGACGAACAAATAGCAAACCAAGAACACAACGGTATTTAACGTGACCTACTCTTTGGGACAAGAAAAGAAATAACTTTGTTGAATCAACAAAAGAACCTTACAACAATTACACACAATACTGCAATGCAAAATTCTCCTTAATGAGATCTCCAACAAGCTCTCCCATTCTTCCTCTTGAAGACTCCCTTAGTCAAGAACTCTCTTGATAGCATTTTATGCTTTAAGCCTCCATCAACCAACCGTAGGGCTGAAGAAGATACTTAAAAAGGATCCCCAACTTTCACCAAAGTCAGAAGCAATCTTGACCATCGGAATACATCTCCTTAGATCTGAACCGCACATACATAATGTCACGCCCCGATCTCCCGCGGGATTGGCCGTCCCCGTTGGGCACGAATCACCGTGCCAACGCCCCCGCGGGACGATCGTGCCCATCATGACGTGATGCCGCACGAGCACAAGATGCGTTCGTGCAAGGCCATGAATCCGAAGAGGCGGAGAAATAGCTAAGCCACAGAGTCGCATAGATAGTCCGTATGCAGCGGAATAAGAAACGAACAGGCGATTGGTAACAAGTTCAAAGAGTCGTCATAGCGGAAGCATTGAATAACACAAGTATGAAAGTAAAACAAGCACTTTATTGATATTAAATCAGTATTACAAGCGGCGCTAGGCCCAGATTACAAGTCGCTTGAGTCCTCTCTCGAAACAATAAAGGCACGCCAAGTGGCTTACAACATGAAAGGATACATAGGCGATGTTCCAACATTTTGTCTTATATATGTGCTTCAGCTCCGGATGCAGCATTTCAAGGCTCCAGAGCGAACTCCACGTCTTAGCACGCAAGAAGGGATTTTCGCACCGAACGAGATTCTTCCACACCCTGCAAGCAATCTGATGGGTTATCAGTACATGAATGCACTGGTGGGAAGGCTTCTCGTCCGTTCGACAAATTCAAACACGTTATATAGGTTCCATGCACCATCTATTAAGTTGTCTTTCTAGTCTTGCCTTAGGATCAGTTTCATGGCATAATGTAAGCCTAACTCGTGTGGCAGAACGTCGTGCGATATAAAAAGGAACACGACGATACTTACCAACTTACCATTCGTCCTTCAATGTCTTAAGGATAAAACCAAGTTAAACCAAGCACGAATATATATAATAAAATCCAAGAAATCGCATAAGCAAACACAAGTGTCACAAGCGGGGTTCTGACTTAGGTGCACGAGTTACACGGATTACTCAGATGTGTTATACTCAGATGGGTTGCAACAGATTGCACAGGTGTTCAAATATGAACAGATGTCTTAAACTCATATCCGTTCATGTGTTCCAGATTACTAGATGCGATGTAATGACTCGCACGTGGATTGTCGCTAAGCGAGGATGACTTATTTATATGAACAGGGGGTCACTGGTATGACTTTCATAGTGGACAATGTAGAACAAGGCAAAGATGGTGTGCAAGCAAATATAACAGGGCATTGCACATGTCCCGCCGATACAGGAGACTAGTCAGAAGTTCTGTCTAGATCGGATCGGCCCCAGTGCCCCAGCGACCGTCCGCGAAACTAGATTCGAAAATCCACCTTATGCACAAGTTGTCCGTGACCACGCGTATCCTCAAGTATTCCAGATTCTCGCAGGTACAGGTACAGGTAAGGATATATCAGACAGTAGTTCAAGATCTTGTTAGGTACTAGTCAGGATCTTGAGTCTTGTTCAGAATAAGTATTGCTCCACGAGCTATGATTCTTGCTTACCTTGACATAGGCCTCGTTCAGAGTTCAACTTGACTTGATGCATTTTCCTAGTTCGGGAACTGCCTTGGCGACCTAACGGTCCCGAATACTTGCGGGTTCATATTGCCCTGAACGACTATTCGTAGTCTTCCGGCTAACTAGATGAATGCAAGACATGGATAGTGTTACCTGATTGTGGCATAAATTACAACAAGCATAGCGAATATGTAAAGCAGGCAAGTATTGAAACAGTGTTGAAACATAAGCATAAGGAACTTGCAGTATAGTCTACTTTAGAACATAAGCGATTACGCTAGCACAGGTCTAAGGGGTAGTGCGAGTAGTGAAACCGTACAGGGACATATCGGGCGGCATAATCTATGAGACGAGCCGTATAAACATGTGAAGCAGTGTAATACGAAGAGTATATAATGATCTACTCGAAGCATTAGCAGAGTCTACTAGCACGAAGCTAAGGTAGCTTACGAGGGTCCAACTATAAGCCAAGTTTTATTTTTATGTTCTAACACAAGCAATACAAGATGGAATTATTCCCTTAGCTAGGTGCGTTGTATTCTTTATTAGCATGCAAGGGGTGATTCACCTAGCGACTAGCATGTATTGTCCATATTTTATGTGTGCAGGCTAAGCAAAGACAAGTTCATCGTAGCCACCCACCTTAGCGATGATTCGTCTCGGTCGAGCGATACTCTGAGTGCGCCTTTGAAAGTCTAAGTCTGAAATCCTGAAGGGCCAAGACTGAATCTTTTGCCTCAAACGAGTTTTCTCACTAAGCAAAGCGAGTCGGATCATCGCATTTGTACCGTTTGAATCGGCTCTCCGCTTGAGTGGAACAGGTCCTTACACATAAGACCAGTTCCAACTCGAGCAATATACTGGCAATATATTGTTTAGGGGTTTTCGACCCCCTAAAATTTGTTAAAATTAATTTTAGGTGCCCATATCGGATACTGGCAATATATATTGCCAGTATAATGCTAATACTGGTTGCAGACAGCACTGTATCTATGTATCGACTTCTCTCGAGTTTCTCTGATACCTCAGATGTGTCCGTCGCACTCCGTAGTTGAACACAAGCCATATACAACAATCTCCACCTTGGTGAGTTCAATTGGTCACCTCATGAAAATGTTGTCGATACTTCATGCTCCTTTGACTTTAGCTCCCACTTGGTTTTTTCCCCACCAATACAATCTTTATCTAAAACAACGAAACTTACCACCATCTGCCCAAAACTGACTACAGTAACTCGCTCAGAACTGAAAAATTGCAACGACCCTCCTACCGAGGCTGAGAATATTCCTCCAACCAGAGTACCTGAATGAAAGTCAAGGCAAACTTGAACTTTTCCATAGGAATCATCTTAAATAACATGTCCGTCGGGTTCACCGTAGTATTGATTTTCAAGAGGTCGATACCTTTATTGCACCACTTTCGTATCTTGTGATACCACATGTCAACGTGTTTCGTCCGGCTGTGGTATACCGAACTTTTGCTAGATGAATCATGTTTTGACCGTCACAAAATACTGAAATCTGCACCTTAATGTTCCCTACGCTAATGGTCTTGTACGATGCATTGTTTCCCCAGAGAACACCACCACTGAACTCCTTATAGGTGCTGAACCACTCTCTGTTTGGACACATGGTATGAGTACCTAGAATCGAGAATCCTAGCTTCGAAGAAATTGCCCTTCCCATTATGCACAGTAAGCACATCACACGGTAACTCCCCGACTTTTTGCGCAACACTAGCTTGATAATGACCACTTGAATTGGCGCCTTTACCCTTCTTCTCCAACCACTACTTGTACTTCGGACGATGCTTCTTTACATGCCTCAAAGTGTTTGCAGAAAAAAAAACATGCATTGCAATCCTGCTCTGATTTGGATTTTCCCCTTACGCACTTTCCTCCATCCAGATTCTTTGACTTTTTCCTTTCATTGGTAATCAACCCGGAGATTCCTCAGTTGGATTCGGCCTCTTCATAATCTCATTATTAGGATAAGTTGTAGTCACCTTCTCCTTCTCGAGAGTCTCATTTCCATAAAGCATTGTTATTACTAAATGGTCATACGACTCTGGAAACGAAGATATGAGCAATAGCGCTTGGTCCTCCTCCAAATTTACTTTGAGACAAAAATATCATTGATTACCTTATTGAAGTTGCTCAAATGTTAATAATTTGTGTTCTTTCATGCGTAAATTGCATAGTTGCTTCTTGAGGTACAACTTGTTAGACAATGATTTTGTCATATACAAATCATCTAGCTTCAACTATAAACCAACATCATAAGTCTCTGATATAACATTGTACATCAACTCATCCACTAGACAAAGATCTATCGTGCTATGTGCCCTCTGATCCATGTCATCCATGAATTCTCATCATACTGGAAAGCTTTTGTCCTTACTGGCGACAACCTTAAATACTTCTCTTTCACGAGGAGAGCCTTGACCCTAAGAAAAGTTTTCTTTATCATTGAATTTCTCCACCTCGAACTCGGTGCTATTAACTTTGTTACTCGTTATTCCTAAATAGAGAAAATCTCCCTCAGACCTTAAAGAACCAAGGATTTCAAGAATCTCGATCTAGGAAAATAGGGAGCAGACCAATGTCGTTATCTACTGTTGACCTAGATTGAAGAATTTGAAATTTTGATGGTTCTCTTAGCTCCGATACCAATTGTTGTAACTTGCGCACACGCGGAACTGACACTAACAACAATAACGTTATGACTATGACTAAAATAGCAAGACATAATTAACCGAACAAATAGCAAACCAAGAGTGAAACAAATTTAAGTAGTTCAGTCAAGCTCGACTTACTCCATGGGACAAGAGGAGAAATAACTTTATTGAATCAATACGAGAACCTAACAATGATTACGCACACAATATTGTAATGTAAAACCCTCCCTTAACGAGATCTTCGACGAGTTCTCTCCTTCCTAATGAAGACTCCCTTAATGGCCACTCAAGAACTCTCTTGATAGCCTTCTTATGCTTTAAGCCTCCACCAACCAGCCCTAGGGCTGGAGGAGATACTTAAATAGGATCTCCGACATTCACCAAAGTCAGGAGCAATCTTGACAGTCGAAATACATCTTATTAGATTTGAACCACACACACAAAAGAGCAGTCCCGACCCGAGTGGTACACTGCTAGTATACTGCGTGGGAGACTTTGGATCCCCCAGAACTTGCTGGAATTTGAGGTATACATACCGGTATACTGGCATTATACTGTTTATATTGGTTTGGCTGTAAGCAGTCTTGTAATTATATATTGACTCCTCTCGGACTTCTCCAATTCCTCGAATTTGAGGCAGTAGTTACCTATGTTGAACGAATACATAAACGAATATATGTACGGACATGATACAGATACATACACCATTTTTTCGTGTTTGTGCAACATATCTAGATTGTAACATCTAGTACTAGATGGTTAAGATGCAATCGATATCTCTTTACAAGGGATGCCATAAAGGATTAATGGTTTATTAGTCCACTAACACACACACCCCGCAATTTTATCATTTTCATCAATTATAAGCACATAGAATCTTTGCAAAAAGTTCATGGAGAATGGATCATAATATATAATTTCTCACAATGTACATTGGTATTTATAACCCAATTGTATCTAGCCCCTTGTTGTACGAAACTGACTTCTGAGTTGTGTGTAGGATACCTAAATGACGAGAAGGCGACATCATCGACAATTGATAAGAATGGTTGGATGGAGACAGGAGATATAGCATATTTTGACGAAGATGGTTATATGTATGTGTTGGACCGGCTGAAAGATATAATCAAGTACAAGGGTTATCAGGTATCTGAGACCAACCTAGCTATTAAGTTAGCATACAAGAAAGTATTTACTTTATATGCTTGAAATTGAAGCGTGATGATGGAAAGTTGATATATAGAACATATATGTAGATGTCTACAATCGACAAATACTGAACCAATTTGAGAAGTTATACAAATCATGATTGCATCTTTATTAATTAAGAACCATTTATGACAACTACACCATATCTATTCCAAATTTTTGGGTCGATTACATGAATGGTTTTTCTTCCGGGATGCGCGGTAAAGGGTCATCTCTCTCAAACGTTAGCAAATATCTATGTTGCATGGATACTCCTTGGGAGGACCCTACTTGTGCTTGTATTCATATCCGTATCCGACATGTATTGGACACGATACTTTTGTGACAACCCTCTTAAATATGGCTCATCTATGTTTAGACTCCAAATCAGATGTTAGTCAATTGTGTTTACGAAATCAAAATATGTAGCATCTTAAAATCCTACTTTCCATTTTTGTATTTTGCTTTCTTCATAACAGAATCACACTTCCCCAAGGTGTGATTACAAAATCCACTTCAAATTAGTTGTCTCGACTCTCTTCTTCCCTTTCCTTCTCCCCAACCCAACCTCCGTCAAACCATCTCCCAAACAGCCTTGTCTTTGTTGATCAGTGAACATTGTCGTCGTATCTCCAACATTTCCATGGAGCATGATAGAGGGTGCCTTCATGACCGTTCAACAGAGGTGGCCGAGTGGTTCACCTGCGCCGGATGAGGACAGGGCGGCGGTCATGGAGATATTTGTCAATGAGATATGTTTGAGAGAGATTTTAGTTGATTTTTGTTATTTTCGGGATTCACTTTGCTTACGTGAAAACCGCAAAGTTATAACTCCTTGGAATGCACATGAGGTTACAAAGTGACTCTTCGCAAAAGGAATCAAGCAACAACAAGTTGCTAGAAAAATGAAAGCAAAAGAAACTATGCAATCACAGATGCAAAAAACAAGAAAGAACAAAAGTAGAAAGAACTCAGAAAAGAGATCTTCACTGGGGTAATGAAGATCATTGTTGCTCAAAGCAAGATTCGACCCTTTCCGTCGATCTACTCCCAGGAACTAACAAATTCTGAAATACGAACTTCTTGAATGATCCTTGCCACTCCCTATTTGGATCTCGAACTAGACGAACAAGATAATGGACTGCTCTTCATGGATCTATTGCCGTTGCTGCTAACTCTCCTCTTGTAGCAATCTATATTTTATGTATCTCCCATGTTAAGGAAAAGAAGAGAATATATATAGGGGAGGCTCTTTCTTCCATCAAAGCGCCACTTTGCGCCCTTCACCCACGCCCTCGTCCGAGTCACTAGGCTCAATTCCTAAGGAAAACTCCAAAGAAATGAGTGATAAAAACTTAAATGTTCTTTGTATGTCTTGATTCTTACCCTCTAGGAAAACACCCCATCATCTCAACCACATGGGCTACCACTCCCCATGTGCACAAGTCAACAAAGAAGATTTTGATATTGAAATACACACTTGGGGTTGTTACATGGGTGTGAAACTATTTTCTAGAGTTAAAAAAAAAACAATTTTCTTAATTCTATTTGGTCATAGAATATTTCTGGATCATCATTCAATAGAGAATGACAAAAGCTGGATTTTTATTTGTTTGTTATTGATACTCTATTTATCCCCCATTTATTGCCGACTAGAGAGCTTTTTGAGTGGGGAGGAGAGAGTTGTTGAGTCCAGGTTGTAGTTGCATCTCTCGTTGGGTTTGAATGAGGCCTCGGTGATCTTCAATTTCTTGGGCATCTATGGCTACAGACACAGGGAACTTGACGTCCTTTTCTGCTAGGGACCGTTGATGGTTTGCAAAGACTCAAGTGTTTGTTAATTGTTGCATTTGAAACAAGTTTTGTTGCATGTTTATCTTCATCTTATGAATCGAGATATGAATATTATGGCATATAATCGCATGTTTGATTTTTGACTATGATTTGAACTTTTAAATTTTTAATAGAAACAAGATCAATAGATCATGGGAAAGCTGTAATTTCTTGAATAAGTAATAATAACACAATAATATTTTTTGTATGATTCAAAATGTTAAGTTACTTATTATGAAAATTTAATTTTGTATTACATTTTTGTATACAATAAAGATGTGATAAGAATGAATTGTTCTCTCAGAAAGTGATTTAAGAAATCACATGATTTATTTGGTTTCAGAATCAGAATCACATTCTGAAATCACAATGTTTTGCCACCCACAAACACAAAGAATTATGGAACAATCAGAAGAATAAAACAAAAACATTTATGGTTATGTTATATTTTAGCACATGATAATTCGGGAATGCTTATTATTTAGATCAAGCTTGCATATAATTTTACTAACTCTCGACTCAAATTAATGATGCCTATAACAAAACAAATCAAAAGAGCAACAAATAAATCAATAAAAGCTTGCTTGTTTGGTTCTTATATTCATCTAACCTACAATAAAACACACGCAGATAGCGCCAGCTGATCTAGAAGCTGTTCTGATCTCCCATCCTGAGATTATTGATGTCGGTGTTACATCGTACGTATTTATGCTTTCCATGCTGATACGTCCCTGCTCTTGTGTGTTATTGGCAATATTAATTATCTTCTTTTACAGCGGCGAAGATGAAGAAGATGGTGAGGTACCGGTAGCGTTCGTTGTCAGAAAGCCTGGAAGTGAATTTTCTGCAGACGAGGTGATGAAATATGTCTCTAAGAAGGTAAGGTTACATTCATTACGAGTAAGACTGCCGCTTCTTTTATTTTCTTCTTCTTACCTGTACGTAATAGGTGGCTCCTTACAAGAAGGTGAGAAAAGTAGTGTTTGTCCAGTCCATTCCCAAGTCTCCGACAGGAAAGATACTGAGGAGGTTGCTGAGGAGCAACCATGGAATTTCCAGGATGTAGTTCCTAGTAGCTGCAAGCAGAGCTTGCAGGGATGCCCCTTCTCGAAGTGCTCGAGCTCTTTTCCTGGAAATGAATGCTTATAGTGATCTCGTTGCAACTATAATTAAGAAATTATTGTGTGCACTTTAACATCTTAAAGTTATCAGTTAAAGTGTAAGTTATGATAGGCTCTAAAGCTTTTGAAGAATTTTAGTTGGTACTTTAATATTCGAGATCATCAAATAAAATTTGTTCCCCCAGAGTTGAGGAATGGTTATATGGATGGAAAATACTGCTTTGTCGCGCTAGGCACTTGATGCTCTGCTGGTGTCATGCATGACACATAGGCCCCAATATCGCGGATGTAACCCCCTTTTCTCTCACACACTGTTATGCATTTGATGACATGTAGTACAATGTGCCAGCTTGTTACATAAAACAGAAAATGGGCCACGAGCAAGTGGTTTGGTGAGGATATCACCTAATTGACCCTCAGACTAAACATAATGAGTGACAATCTGTTTCTTCAGCAACAAATTACGAACAAAATGACAATCCACCTCGATATGCTTAGTGTGCTCATAAAACACTGGATTACTTGCGATAAACATTGCCGACTGATTGTCACAATACATCTCCATCGGAATAGGAATCATAATCCCAATTTCATGAAGAAGAGACTGCACCCACATCAACTCAGAAATTGTATGAGCCATCATACGGTACTCGGTCTCTGCACTAGAATGACTACAACATTATGCTTCTTACTACGCCACGTGACAAAATTGTCACCCGCAAATGTATAATAGCCACAACTAGACCTCTTATCACTACGACTGTCTGCTCAATCAACATCACTGAACCCCATCACCGTAATCAACTGAAAAACTTTGTACAACAAACCCTTTCCAGGTGCACCCTTCAAGTATCGAAGAACGCGAGAGATAGCCTCCCAATGTAGTTGTCGAGGGGCATGCATAAACTGATTGACTACTCCAACTGCATAGGTGATGCCTGATCGTGTAATAGTAAGATATATAAGTTTGCCAACCAAACATATATAATGTCCAACATCCTCAAATAACTCTTCCCTGTTAACATCGAACTTGTCATGATAATCCATAAAGTCTCAACTAGCCGACACTTTAATATCCCAGTCTCTGAGAACAAGTCTAGAACATACTTGCGATGTAACAGATACACACCCTTCTTTGATCGAGCAACCTAGATTCTAAGAAAATATCGAAGAAGACCCAAATTCTTAGTATAAAACTGACGACTAAGGTAGGCCTTCAAGTCTACAATCCCAGCATTATCACTCCTAGATATCATCATCAACATAAACAATCAACACGATAATACATGCCGAGGAAGAATCGCAAAATACTGAATGATCTGATGTGTTGTGCCGAAATTCATATTGAATGAGAACTGAACTGAACTTGTCAAACCAAACTCGAGGTAACTATTTCAGTCCATATAATACTTTTTTCAGTCGACATACGAGTTTTCCACTTCCTTCCACAACATATCCCGATGGTTGATCGATATAAACCTCCTCCTATAAGTCACTATGCAAGAAAGCATTCTTTATGTCCAGTTGATATATAGGCCATTGACGATTAATCACCACAAAAATAAGAATTCGAATTGAATTTAGCCGAGCCACTAGAGAGAAAGTCTTCATATAATCGACATCATATGTCTGAATATACCCTTTTGCAACCAACCGTACCTTGAGGCGCTCAACTGAACCATCTGGATGATACTTAATAGTGTACACCCATCTACAACTCACTATCTACTTTCCAACAAGAAGTGATGTAAGCTCTCAAGTCTGATTTTGATGTAAAGCACACATATGCTCATCCATTGCACTTTTTCAACCAGAAGTTGACATAGTCTGTTTATAAGTTTTGTGGATGGAAATAGAAGACAATGAAACAACCAATGCATGAAAAGATAAAAAAGCACGGTGTAATGAAACATAATTAGACATGGAATGCTTGTTCTTTGTGGTACAAAGACATTTTATTTTTCTGAGAGCAATGGGAATATCATTTGGATCTATGGTGATGGAAGCAGAAACCACAGGCACAGAAGATGATTTGATGAGGGTTGAATTATGCAGAACCACTAGCATGTCCTTGGATTTCTGATAAACCTGTAAAGGAGCGATGGAGACAGAAACTGATTAAGAAATGCTTGGAAGTGGTATGGAAGATATCAGATGATTCAAATCTGATAAAAATGGAATAAGACGGTCTCCTGAGGGAAAAAAAGAGGTAGACTCAAAAAAGGTAACATATGTACTGACATAATACTTGTGTGACTGTGGATTTAACAACAATAACCTTTTTGAGTACGAGGATAACTAAGAAAAATACACTTCAAAGATCGAGGAGCCAACTTGTCTTGATTAGAGTCGGACCCCAAATATCAGAATGAATAAGATCAAAAGACTGTGTAACCCCCCTGATTTTTCAAGAATTTTTAATTTAGATTTTTCACAATTTTCTGTAATTTTCTGGGATTTTTCTGTAATTAAAACCTAGGTATTTTGAATTTAAATGATTTTAAATGATGTTAATTAATATTAAAATATTATAAAAATAATATTTTATGGTGTAAAATGGAAAACTGGACATAGGGTAATTTTCTGTGAATTTATTGGACTCCGAAAATATTTTTAAAGCCCTAAAAACCAATGTATAACTAAACCTAAATAAACCCTGACTGAACCCGGTTTACTGGAAATAAACCAAACTAAATCGACCCAAACCGTGGTGAACCCAACCGAACCAAACCCAGCCTTAACGGGTCGGGTCGGATCCGAATCGAACCCGACCCGGACCCGAAACCCTAACAGAAACCCTAATTCCCGAATCCTAACGGAATCACTGTTCCGGCATTATTTAATGCCTCGAAGTCCGCGCCCCGCCGCCGCCGCAACCCTCTTTCTCCTCTCTCCGCCGCCCGCAGCTCCGCCCGGTCGTCCTAAGCCCTAGCCGGAACCCTAATCTCCGCCGTCTCCGACCCCGCTCACAGCCCGACCATCCTCACCGTCCCGCCCCGACCGTCTCCACCACTCGCCGACCTCCGCCTAGCCCCGTGCCCAGCCACCAGCTCCGTCTCCACCTTCCCCCGTCTTCTTCGACAGCCCCGCCTGAACCCTAACTCGAGAACCCCAGCCCCCTTGCCGCCCGAGCTCGACCCCGGACGCCTGAGACCTAGCCACCCCGAGCCCCCGCTGCAACCACCATCACCGTCTCCTCGTCGTTCTCCACCCTGTCATCTCCTCCTCTCCACCCCCTGCCATTTCCGGCCAACCCATCACGACCACCATCACCGTCTCCAGTCATCCCCTGGCCCCAGATCCTCCATCTCGACCCCGACGAGCACCACCATCACCACCTCTCCCCAAAGCTCTCGACCCCGACGAGCTCCACCACCCTGAACTCACACCGCCCTCAGGGACACCCTAGGTCGGCCGCCCTCTCCCAGCTCGGCCACGACCCGCTGCACTAGCCCCGGACATGGCCAACCCGGACACAGCAGCATCCCCGTGACCCGGACACGGCAGATTCGAACCAGGACACGAAACAGTAACCCGGATACGAGAAATTCTCGTTCCACGGAGCCCTGTTCAGGTAACCCGTTCTCTCTCCTCGTTATTCCGTTTTCTGTTCCGTCAGTTGTGACGCGTAGACTGTGTAACCCCCTCGATGTCCGTGCAACCCGCTCGGTGCGTCGCGTCCTGTGGCGATCGCGAACCGCGATCCAAAAACAGAAAAACCAACGTCCTATTTTACCCCGGAACTGAGTATGTCCCGCCAAACGGGACGACTTGGTTGCGCGTGATCTTCACCGAAACGTGCGTGCCGTTGATACGGATGTGTGGGATTTCGCAGAAGTTGATTCGGATGTGCGTGCACACCGCAATCAACGCGTATCCGCCGACAACGCCCCATATTCGCCCGTTCTGGAATACATCGTAACTTTATATACACACGTCGGATCGAAACAAAACTTGCGCCATCGGACTCGTAGCAATACGCTGGTCCTGTGACCCAAGTTTGGTTCGATTCTGAGAAAGTTTACGAAATCGCGTATCGCGGGCCTCGCGGCTCCACTTGACGGACAATTTTGTGATCGCCTCATCGGAATCCAATTCTGGAAGTTCCGTTGGGTTCGTATCATCGTTCCTGACTTGTTGACACTAAGTTTGACGAATTTGGAGACCTTTGACCCTGACACATTTTTTGGTGCGAAGCGGCCCACATGTGGACCCCGCTTTGACCAAAAATTATCATTTTTGCCCCTGTGTCCAAATTGGACTTAAGGACAGGCGTTTCTAGCTATTTGATATTTTCTGAATCTGATCGTGATATTTATTTCAGCAACCGGAGGAGTACCTGCAAATCATACTAAGACCAGAGCTACAGTTGGAGCCAGAACCACAGGCAAGTGTACCTTGCCATAATTGCAGTATATTGATTCATATTATTCTCTTATTTTATTTATTATTGTACATGCTTGACCTAGGACCGCGTGACGTACTTAGCGTCCGATTAATAGTCGGGTGCCAACACCGTACGCGGCGTTGTGTATTGTCATCTAGACAAGAATACCGAGACCCTATATTTCTCGTACTTGTCTTATCAAGTATATTATAACCCAGGACACTAGACACTATTCATGAGACAGGATCTTCCTGAGATATTCATGGTGGTTCTGTGTAGGTTGCAGGATTTATGACATAGACATTTTATTCATAGACATTATATGACTTGCTGCATTAGATATGATCTTACGTGACATGGACATGATGCATCGTGGACATGAGACGTGTGATTACATTGGGTGGGGAGAGACACACAGGCTACAGGCTAATTTATATATATATTTATTATGGTGAGATCTTAGACTCTACATCAGAGCTAGGCACTCTACTAGTGTTATATTTATTATGAGACCTCAGACTCTATATCAGAGCTAGGCACTCTGCTAGTAATATTACTGCTACCGGCTCCCCGACACCGAGCTTGTAGTGGTCTCAGCATGAGTTTTAGTGATGCTCTCAACTTGTATTTCACATAGATGCTTACATATTTACCCTGTTTATTTCATTGACTATTTTACTGCATTTATTTTGGCTTGAGTTATTTTATACCTTGCTATGTCCCCTGAGGACCTGGATCCGGATTATGTCCCCAGGATTAGCTGACGAGATCTATCCCGAGGTATACGGGACCGGAGCATTAGCATTAGCAGAAGCAGGTGCCTACATTGGAGCAGAACCAGGATCTGAGGACGAGATCGTGCCAGAGGACTTCTCCTGAGTATTGGCTTGAGATACTCATTTATTTCTGTTCTAGTTATTTTATTTCCAGTCTATTGCACTGATGTATCAGACTTATTCTCGGATTGTTCTCCGAGACACTTTTATTAAGATATGTTAGTTTATATTTATTTGCATTTATTCTGGCATTTGATCTGTGATTATCTGTTGTGGATGAGATTAGAATAGACTGTGACTTGTATCATTGGACCTATTTATTGTTGTTACAGCTTAAGTACGCCCTGGTGGATCCATTAAATTGGGTTTGTCCATCGGTGTGTGCTGCTGGCCATTGGCACGTGTCCAGTCCCTCGGTATTTTGGGACTGGGACGTGACATAATTTTTGTGGTGGCCCATGCAGGTCAACGACTAAATTGTTCGATTTCAACTTAGGGACCGACCAAGCCTGCAATAAGAATAGGATATGTTTTTAGGATCTCATCCACTTGCGTGAAACGTTCTTGATATCTATATCGAATTCAAACTAATTTCTTGACTTGCATCCTGCCTTGATTCTTCTGTACGCTTCTCATAGTTTATTTTGGATGTAGAGCAATGGATTCACAAGCATGCGACGAGACTCCCGCAGGAACACCACAAGTTGCAGATGTCATATATGACACCAATTGGTGGAGGTCAACTAGAACAACAAAACAGTCAAGATACCTCAAGAGGTCAGCAAGACGACATTCCACCTTCGCCGTAGTTCACACCACCAATGGCCGTATTCCCACAAGGGCAAGCTATGGACGGGCAACAGATGTTTCAAATGATCTACGCAATGATGCAAGCTCAACAGCAGATTCAACACGAGGCTCTGCGTCACAGCCTAGCACTTGTACTGGAGCAGGCGAATCTACCAGCACGACGGCCAACGACGGGATCTATTATCGATTTCCGCCAGCTGAAGCCTCATACCTTCTCAGAAAAAGAGGAGCCCACAGAAGTTCATGAGTGGCTTACCAACATACAACATCAATTAGAAGCAGCTGAGCTTCCAAGGGAACGTTGGATGACTGCCGTCAGAATGCAGTTAACGGATAATGCACATCACTGGTGGCTATCTGAGGAGACACGGCTCAGACCAGACCGAGTCACTTGGAAAGAGTTTTCTAGACTCTTTCAGGAGATGTACATTCCAGCTATCGCTCGATCAGAACTTCGGGACAAGTTCAATCGCCTCACTCAGGACAGTATGACAGTAGAAGAGTACAACGCAGAATTCATTCATCTAAGTCGCTTCGCCCCAACCCTGATCCCGACAGAAGAAGAGAAGGCCGAGAAGTTCTTCGACGGACTAAACTTCAAGCTACAGAGACTGATCGGATCCGTTGCACATACTTCTTACTCGGACGTCCTTGCAGTAGTCCAACGCATGGAGCGCGTCATCAGGAGAGAGACCAACCTGAAGCGGCCTTCCACATCCGCACCAACTAGAGTAGCACAAGAAGAGTCTGCAAAGTGTCAACAGATAAATCCACCACCGAGAGCAGCACCAAGAGCCTCATTCCTTCCTACTTGTTACTACTGTGGCAAGATAGGCCATATTGAAAAAGAATGCAGACGCAAGCTGGGAATGTGCTTAATTTGCGGATCCAGACAACACTTAGCCAGAAATCACACCACACATCAAGGAGAAACACTGATGATTCATCAAGAAGCTTTACCAGTACGAAGGCCAGTCTATCCAGCATTGGGAGTACCACAGACGGAAGTTCAAGGAGTCAGACCACCAGCCCCAGGAGGGTATCAGCCGAGGCCACCCTTGGCACCACAAGCAGCACTCTTCCAGCAGGCCCAGCAGCAGCAGAGGAATCCACCACGATGACGCGGACAAGCTTTTGCGATGACCTTGGAGGATGCACAAATTCATGGAGTAGCTAATGCGCGTAAGTTTTCGTAGTTATCTGTTTCTAGATTTTTTTTATCTCGTGCCTATTGGTTCGTGACCCTAGCCTTAACCTAGTAATTTTGAACTTGCTACTAATTGATAACCTAATATGTTTTATAAGTAATGAACTGTAGATTTCTAGATTTCCTTCATCCGGAAAATTGCATAACTTTTAATGCTTAGGAAAATAATTTTTCCTTTGTATTATTCTTACGCCCTCAACCTTGATTCCCCTTGATCGTGCTGTGCTTCGAACAATGTTGCAATCGTGTCATCTCTGTTGACGGATTATTCTTTGATTGCGAGGAAACAATCCTCTTAAGGGGGGTAGATTGTAACCCGCCTGATTTTTCAAGAATTTTTAATTTGGATTTTTCACAATTTTCTGTAATTTTCTGGGATTTTTCTGTAATTAAAACCTAGGTATTTTGAATTTAAATGATTTTTAAATAATGTTAATTAATTATAAAAATATTATGGAAATAATATTTTATGGTGTAAAATGGAAAACTGGACATAGGATAATTTTCTGTGAATTTATTGGACTCCGGAAACATTTTTAAAGCCCTAAAAATTAATGTATAACTAAACCTAAATAAACCCTGACTGAACCCGGTTTATTGGAAATAAACCAACTAAACTGACCCAAACCGTGGTGAACCCAATCGAACCAAACCCAGCCTTAACGGGTCGGGTCGGATCCGAATCAAACCCGACCCGGACCCGAAACCCTAACAGAAACCCTAATTCCCGAATCCTAACGGAATCACTATTCCGGCATTATTTAATGCCTCGAAGTCCGTGCCCCGCCGCCGCCGCAACCCACTCTCTCCTCTCTCTGCCGCCCGTAGCTCCGCCCGGTCGTCCTAAGCCCTAGCCGGAACCCTAATCTCCGCCGTCTCCGACCCCGCTCACAGCCCGACCATCCTCACCGTTCCGCCCCGACCGTCTCCACCACTCGCCGACCTCCGCCTAGCCCCGTGCCCAGTTACTAGCTCCATCTCCACCTTACCCCGTCTTCTTCGACAGCCCCGCCTGAACCCTAACTCGAGAACCCCAGCCCCCTCGTCGCCCGAGCTCGACCCCGGCCGCCTGAGACCTAGCCACCCCGAGCCCCCGCTGCGACCACCATCACCGTCTCCTCGTCGTTCTCCACCCCGTCATCTCCTCCTCTCCACCCCCTGTCATTCCCGGCCAACCCATCACGACCACCATCACCGTCTCCAGTCATCCCCTGGCCCCAGCTCCTCTATCTCGACCCCGACGAGCAACACCATCACCACCTCTCCCCAAAGCTCTCGACCCCGACGAGCTCCACCACCCTGAACTCGCACCGCCCTCAGCGACACCCTAGGTCAGCCGCCCTCTCCCAGCTCGGCCATGACCCGCTGCCCTAGCCCCGGACACGGCCAACCCGGACACAGTAGCATCCCCGTGACCCGGACACGGCAGATTCGAACCAGGACACGAAACAGTAACCCGGACACGAGAAATTCTCGTTCCACGGAGCCCTATTCAGGTAACCCATTCTCTCTCCTCGTTATTCCATTTTTAGTTCCGTCAGTTGTGACACGTAGACTGTGTAACCCCCTCGATACCCGTGCAACCCGCTCGGTGCGTCGCGTCCTGTGGCGATCGCGAACCGCGATTCAAAAACAGGAAAACCAACGTCCTGTTTTACCTCGGAACTGAGTACGCTCCGCCAAACGGGATGACTTGGTCATGCGCGATCTTCGCCGAAATATGCGCGCCGTTGATACGGACGTGCAGGATTTCGCAGAAGTTGATTCGGATGTGCGTGCACACCGAAATCAACGCGTATCCGCCGACAACGCCCCGTATCCGCCCGTTCTGGAACACGTCGTAACTTTGTGTACACACGTCGGATCAAAACCAAACTTGCGCCATTGGACTCGTAGCAATACGCTGGTCCTGTGACCCAAGTTTGATTCGATTCTGAGAATGTTGACGAAATCGCGTATCGTGGGCCCCGCGGCTCCACTTGACGGACGATTTTGTGATCGACTCATCAGAATCCAATTCTGAAAGTTCCGTTGGGTTCGTATCATCGTTCCTGACTTGTTGACACTAAGTTTGACGAATTTGGAGACCTTTGACCCTGACACATTTTTTATTGCGAAGCGGCCCACATGTGGACCCCGCTTTGACCAGAAACTGTCATTTTTGCCCCTGTGTCCAAATTGGACTTAAGGACAGGAGTTTCTAGCTATTTGATATTTTCTGAATCTGATCGTGATATTTATTTCAGCAACCGGAGGAGTACCTGCAAATCATACTAAGACCAGAGCTACAGTTGGAGCCAGAACCACAAGCAAGTGTACCTTGCCATAATTGCAGTATATTGATTCATATTATTCTCTTGTTTTATTCATTGTTGTACATGCTTGACCTAGGATCGCGTGACGTACTTAGCGTTCGATTAATAGTCGGGTGCCAACACCGTACGCGGCGTTGTGTATTATCATCTAGACAAGGATACCGAGACCCTATATTTCTCGTACTTGTCTTATCAAGTACATTATAACCCAGGACGCTAGACACTATTCATGAGACAGGATCTTCCTGAGATATTCATGGTGGTTCTTTGTAGGTTACAGGATTTATGACATAGACATTTTATTCATAGACATTATATGACTTGCTGCATTAGATATGATCTTACGTGACATGGACATGATGCATCGTGGACATGAGACGTGTGATTACATTGGGTGGGAGAGACACACAGGCTACAGGCTGATTTATATATATATATTTATTATGGTGAGGCCTTAGACTCTACATCAGAGCTAGGCACTCTACTAGTGTTATATTTATTGTGAGGCCTCAGACTCTATATCAGAGTTAGGCACTCTACTAGTGATATTACTGCTACCGGCTCCCCGACACCGAGCTTGTAGTGGTCTCAGCCTGAGTTTTAGTGATGCTCTCAACTTGTATTTCACATAGATGCTTACATATTTACCATGTTTATTTTATTGACTATTTCACTGCATTTATTTTGGCTTAAGTTATTTTGTACCTTGCTATGTCCCTTGAGGACCTGGATCCGGATTATGTCCCCAGGATTAGCTGACGAGATCTATCCCGAGGTATACGAGATCGGAGCATTAGCATTAGCAGAAGCAGGTGCCTACATTGGAGCAGAACCAGGATCTGAGGATGAGATCGTGCCAGAGGACTTCTCCTGAGTATTGGCTTGAGATACTCATTTATTTCTGTTCTAGTTATTTTATTTTCAGTCTATTGCACTGATGTATCAGACTTATTCTCGGATTGTTCTCCGAGACACTTTTATTGAGATATGTTAGTTTATATTTATTTACATTTATTCTGTCATTTGATCTGTGATTATCTGTTGTGGATGAGATTAGAATAGACTGTGACTTGTATCATTGGACTTATTTATTGTTGTTACAGCTTAAGTACGCCCTGGTGGATCCATTAAATTAGGTTTGTCCATCGGTGTATGTTGCTGGCCATTGCCACGTGTCCAGTCCCTCGGTATTTTGGGACTGGGGCGTGACAGACTGCAACTGACGACTCTCAATACAACGAGAAAAAGAACTACGATGATGCATGCCTAACTGACAAGTCTCACATTCAAGACTAAAAACATTACTCAAACTAGGAACAACTTGATGCAACTTAGCCAAACATAGATGTCCTAAACGATAATGCCACTGCAACGGAGAAGTAGAAACAAAAGTGAAAGCCTTTTCAGGTAGATCCAAGTAATACAGTCTATCTTTTTTAGGCCCCGAACCAATCTTCTTTGTCCTGAGATCTTGAAAAATACAATAATTAAGAGAAAATATTATAGAACATTGAAAGAATTTGGTTAGCTAGCTCACTGATAGCAAATTAAAAAAAAATTAGACACATATAATGAATCAAATAATAACAATGATTGAGTAAGATGAATGACCCTTTCTTCAAGCACAGAACGAGTAGACCCATCAGCCAAGATAATATTATGTTTCATAGGACTACGATTATGAAAGAAAGAGTTTATAACAAACATGTGAGAACTTGCTCCTGAGTCGATGATCAAAGAGGTGGATGGAGACAAGGTTGCTATAAAAACAGGATTATCTATATGTGTTATGGTTACAGTAGGCTAGGAGATGGTACTAGAAAGCGCGTTCAACTTATGGAAGATCTGTTCAAATGGAGATGAGGTATCGGATGTTGAAGTCTGATTGAAGCCAAAAGTATCATCTCTAGGAGCATAAGTGGTGACCTGAGACTGCATATTTTTATCATACACTTAATGTGCATATTTTGGTTTACCCCACTTGTCCCAATAGTAGTTTTCAATGTGACCGAGCATTCCACAATAGTTACACTTTTGTGGTTGACCACGACAACCACCACCAAGGCCACCACTGCGACCATTGTCTCTACTACCACGACCTCCTCCTCGAACAAAACTATGACCACCATCTCTACCATCACGTCCACTACCACGTCTACAACTACGACCAGAAGCACTACTAACTAGGGCAGAAGAGTCATTACTCCACACCACAGAATTCTATCCTAGAAAGGAACGATTGAGACGGAGAAAGTATTTGCCACTATAGGTAACTGCTCTCCAGCAATGATCTGAGACTTAAAAGGTTCGAGCGCATGATCCAAACTGGCTAGGATAAGTGAAACATAAAACTCTTCCTTATGTCACTAAGATTTCTTTAAATCAGTAGTAACATGATGATATTGTAGCAGTCCTCCCACAAAGCCTTCTTTGAAGCCATATATTCATTCACAGGCTTCCAATTTTGCTTTGTATTAAACAATAACTCGTACAACTCATAGATACGGGCCACGTTCCGTTTCTGTGAATATGATTCTTCCAGAGATGTCCAAATTTGTTTGGAGGATTCATACCACTGAACATTCGCAGCAATGTGCGGCTCCATACTATGCCACAACCACGACATAACGTATGTATCAGCACTCATCAAATTCTCATAGTCAGCGAAAGTTTCAGGTAGGGTTCTTTTGTCAAAAACTTCAACTTCTTCTTCGTCCTCAATACCACTTTGATAGACTTGGACCAGGCAAGGTAGTTCGCACCATTGAGTTTCATCGCAGTAATCGATTTTTTTAATTCATCATTATGAATAACAGTAAAATGAGAGCCATCTCCTCTACCGCCACCAATACTATTAACATCGCCAAAAGATTTGGTCCCCACCATACTTGTAGATGCAACAAAAAGACGATATCTCTGAAACCCTAGATCTCATAATGAATCACAACCGATGACGAACAACCAACGAAGAACTATAGAAACCCTAGATCTCATAAACGAACCATAAATGACCACGAACAACGATCGACGAACGGTGAATCATGAAAAGTAGACGAAAATCCAATTTTTTTCGGGTCTTCCGCCCCGAACCCCTGTCGAACTCACGACCGAGTTAGATCGGCCAAGTCGTGGATAAGATTTATAGTACCTTCAAAAGATGCTCTGATACCAAGTGAAGTTTGGAGATGGAGAGAAGAAAAAAAATAGGAGAAGAGAGAATATAAGAAAGAAGATTGCAAGGGCTTAAAATTCTAGGTTGCATCTCATGTCTATTTATATTAAAATATATCCATAATTACTATTATACCCTCATAGGATAAATAACATAATAACTCTAACTAAATAAAAAAATAACTCTAATAGAGATCAAGTATTGCATGAGAGAGAAGTTCAGAATATAGGAGTCTAAACATGTTTATTATGCATATTTTCTAATTCAAAATTTCTCGTGTATTCCATTTATTAATGTTTTATGAATTTTTTTACCAAACACCTGTTTTCGACATTATCTTTCGACGTACAAGGCAACTAATGACAAGTTATAAAAGCAACTTACAACAACAAAAATTCTGAAAAGATTCAATCTTAACAAGCAAAGGATATAAATATGGACTTAATATAGAAAGACACTCTTAACTCAAGTGATGAATCAACAAATATAAATGCAAAATTTGACTTATTGTATAATGATAGAATAAATCTAATAATCCAAAAACCTAAAATTTGAAAAAATAAAAAAATAATTCTAAAAATCACCCCAAAATATAGAAATCTCTTAGATGAAAATCCTAGCTTCACGATTGTAAATTCATGCTCGATGGCGGGCTTGAATCTTTCAATAATCTACCGATTGAACCGATCATAATCGTCAGCAGGATGGACTCTCCTCCCCTTAGAGAGAGCTCGCGTATCAACAAAGGGACTCATTATCGTAATTTATGACTATATTCACATGGAATGTGAGAGGAGCGAATTTGATAGGTAGGTGGAGGGATATTTTGCAGTACGGCAGGAAGTCCAAGTGCTCTATCATCAACATTTTGGAATCGAAAGTTAGATAAAAAATATTGATTAATAGGCGTACTCCGACTCACTGGTCCTCCGTTCACAACCGTGATTGTAGTGATATAGCTCACATTTGGGTTATGTGGGACACCATGATCTGGTAGGGAGATGTGATCCAACGGTCTGACCAACTTATCACCATTAAATATACCAACAAAGGGGGGCTTCAGATTGTGGTATGAGTGGTGTATGATCATAATGACAGAATCAAGCGTCTAGGATTGTGGAACGACATTACTATGACTAGCACGCTTATTGGAGATAAATGGTCGTTAGTTGTTGTGGGAAACTTCAATGCTACTTTATTCGCCCATGAAAAAATTGGAGGACGTCCGGTGCAACAAGCGATTCTCTCGGAATTTCAACACTCTCTTATCCTCTGGGCTCAGGTGTATGGAAAAGACTGGACACATATGAACGCGGAATAACAGGACAATTACTAATCGGATTATCGTTCAGCTTGAACGTGCTCTCTGCAACGGGAGATGGTTGGAGATGTTCCAGTCGTGTAGGGCGGAATGCTTAATACCTGGAGCTAGTGACTACTCCCCTATTGTTATAAGACTGACAGAAGTGTCGATTATCAAAGGGAGACCTTTCATATTCAACAATGCTTGGATTTATATAGAAGGCTATGAGGAGGTAGTTCAGCAAGGATGGGAGTCTGGGGTGACTGTAACTGCTCAGTTCAAGATTGTCCAAAAGATAAAAGCTATTAAAGGCCTCCTCAAGACCTGGAATAAAGGCATAACTCATACTCCTCTCCAAGAACTGGAGGAAAAGGTGGTTGATATTCAACTGAGGGTCCATCTAGACCCGCATAATCCTGCTCTCACGGAAGAGGAGGTAGCCCTCCAAGATAGACTGCGCAAGAAAACTTTCTTAGATTACTGGAAGGTTAGGACTTATCTATGGTATTCTATGGACTTCAATGGTATGCTGGTATTGATGCACCTGCAATTAATCTTAAGGGGAGTTCTTTGCCCTTCTGTCAAATTATTTTGATCTTTATCGTGTAATATTATATTAGTGAACTTTCGATCTATGTACTAAATGTTTTTTTCCCTTATATTAATAAAATTCAGATGGGATCTACTTGATCCCATCCTTTCTCTCTCAGTTACGAGATACTGCAATAATTGACCAGTATGATTCATGTACCTATGAGTCTATGACTCAACATCATGAGTCGGATTTGAAGCATAGTTTGCAATATCGGTCGATATCGATACGATACGGTTGATACTGATACATTTGGCATGTCCCGATATGATACCGGCCATTACTGATACTAACTGATGCCGACGCTGGGGTCTCTTTCCCAGTCAATTTGGCACAGATTATTGAATGAAAAAGACCAATCAACAAGGGTATAAAAGCATATAAATGAAGAAAATTTATATATCGCATGTAACTAATCAACAAGGGTGGCTATTATTTTATTTAATTTCAAAACTACTAAGCAACAACACAGAAAATACTTAAAATAATGCCTAAATGTATAAAATATTTTTCTTAAAAATTTAAAAGGTTATTAATAATTATTTTCTTTCCAATACTAAAAGATCTGATACTCCGATCCAAAACCGTTGATACGACGGATATGGCCGATCCCGATACTCATAGAAAGGGTCCGATACCGATTCCAATACCGATATTGCAAACCTTGGTTTGATTATTGCATTTATTTTTGTCTTTCTATTTTATGAGTTCTCGGTTTGATGAAAATCTATAATGTACATGTTCATCTTGATTGGAACTTATGGTCTTGTTTTTCATCCATTGAGGCTGCATTTTCAGGGTTGGTTTATAAAGCTTGCTTATAGTGGTTTAATGTAAACTCTAATTTTAGATATTGCTCACTAAACTATCATTCTGCTTTGTGTTCTAAGTTTTGAACTTTTCCCTGTCTTCTATCATAGGTTATCTTCTGTGACTTATTGTGTTTCAGATTACGACGATTTGAGACATGATTATTAAACTGCGATACTAGTTCTAATTATGGCTGATCTAATTTTGCAATTGTCTTTATATATTACTGTGATTATGCATTTTTTGGTCATATATGTCTATTCTAAGACCAATTTGAAATTAGACTACACCTGGTATGAGCTGTAGCCTGTAGGCGGTGATGAATAATTGTTTTTATATTTTTTGTTTCAACATTTTCTATAGCTTTTGACACTAAACTGAAGATATCTGGCATTTCATTTCATTTACTATACTAATTATTTTCTCTTTATCAAGATGGGTTGATGAGTTTATTCCTGATGCTCCCTGGGTCATAACACAGGAGTTTATCGACAAGCACAAGATTGACTATGTGGCTCATGAGTCATGATTCCCTCCCATAAGATTAAGGCTAGTGATAAGGGCACTACACAATATACTCAGGGCTGCCCATTGAATTTTTTCCAAAAATTACAAGTTTGCCACTCTTCAAACTTACTTAGGGGCTAGCCCACACCAACCTATATAAGTAAAAATTATTTATCTTCTTTCTTTTTCACCTTCACATGAAGAAATATCTCATTCTCTCAAGTCCTAAAATCTAAACCTAACTTTGGAATTTGATAGTTGTGGTCCCAAGTGGAAGAAAATTCTGATTTGGTGATTGTCCAACGAATATTCTTCCGGTATGTCTTCGACAACATACGATGAATAAGTTTTACGATTGTCACAAAAATATTTAGTTTTATTTAACTATTGTAGGAGCGATGCATGAAATTATCTTCGATGAAGAAGTCGGATCATGCAATCCATTAAATATGCACTCCGGTCCTTCCGAAGAACATGTCGGTTGTTCCGAAGCACGTACAGTACGTAAAATGACAACCCTATTTCGACAGTCATCGTGTAAGACTGTATAAAATTCGACAGTCCTATATAACTATAGGACTGTCAATAATTCGACAGTCCTATATAAATATAGGACTGTCATAATTTCGACAGTCCTATAGACTATGTGGACTGTCAAAATAGTGACAGTCCTGAATCTTAAAGACTGTAAAAAAAATTACAGTCTACTCAATACATTAGTCTGTACAAATTATGACAGTCCTAATTTGGACTGCAAATTATTTGAAGTTATTAATTTTTAGATTATTTTATATTGGTTATAGGACCAACCTCGTACAGATGTTGTGGCACATCCTGCTATTGGGGTTGATGTGGAGAAGGTATTCTCAACGGATATTTAATCTGCATCCCAGGAAGAAGCATTAGAATGGTGCAGAGAAGTTGGAAGACGACATAACATAGTCATTGTCATTGCAAGATCCATCAGATCTTGGCCGGGCCAAAAATATTTAGAGCTGGGCTGCGAAAGAGGAGGTGTGTTCAGGCAGCATCGTAAAAAAAGGGTGTTGTTGAAAAAAAAAATCCCAAAAAAAAAATATTGGGACGAGAAAATGTGGTTGTCCATTTAAGGTGTTGATTGTAAAAGTAGAAGATGTGAAGTGGATAGTTGAAGTTAAGAATGGAAAACACAATCATCCTATTCCAGAGACACTTACGGGTCATGCCTATGTGGCACGGTTGAACAAAAATGAGAGAAAGTTGGTTGAAGAACTGTTCCTTTCTGGAGTTGCACCCAAACAAATTTATTCTGCCGTACGACAAAAAGAAGATGAGAACAAGTCAACCATGAGGACGATCTATAATAGTTTGGCGAGAGAAAAATGTAATAGTGTGAAAGGAAGAATGGCGATGCAGCAAGTATTGAAGTTGTTTGGGGAGCATCACTACGTGGAGTACCATAGAAGAAATCCATAAAATGATGAACTCCTTTCATTGTTTTGGGTCCATCCTGATTGCACACACTTGGCTAGGTCCTTCGCAGACGTGTTGGCCCTTGATTGTACATATAAGACCAACAAGTTCAAGATGCCTCTTTTTCACATTGTTGGGTTTACGTCTACGGGAAAAACATTTTCAGTCGCTTTTTGTTTTATGAAGAGTGAGACAGTAGAGGATTACACTTGGGCGTTGAGGAAACTACAATCCCTTTACACAGGATACAAAGAGCCCTCTGTTTTTGTTACCGACAGAGAATATGCGCTGATAAATGCTATAGATATTGTATTTCCTCATGTGCATAGACTACTATGCACTTGGCATATAAATCGAAATATCCAAGGTTAATGCAAGAGAAAATTTAAAAATATGGACGGTAAAATCGACAAGCTTCGCTTCGAAGAATTCTACAGTGATTGGAGTCTTGTATGGCGAGCAAGTACTACAGATAGCTACGATACAGCATGGTACATGTTCAAACAAAAGTAGGAGACGAGTAACCCGACATGCATTTCTTATATCAAAGATACTTGGCTAGAACCACATAAAGAATAATTCGTCTTAGCATGGATGAACATGGTGAAGCATTATGGCACAATCACTATGAACCGGGTCGAAGGATCATACTCAAGTTTAAAAAGATATCTACGGTCATCGGTCGGTAATTTTGTCTCCGTTTGGCAATCGATTCATTTGATGATTATTTCTACGGTGAACGAGATTGTAGCATCATTTGAGATGAGCCTCAATATTGCAAAGCATGAATACAAGCATGAACACCTCTTGGATGCTTTAATCCATGTAGTATCTCACAAGGCCTTGGGCTTATTGTTTGAGGAGATTGGTAGGTCAAAGTTGGTTGGTTATGATCCCGAGGTTTGTGGTTGTTCATATCGACATTCACTCGTCCTTCCTTGTGCACATAAAATGAACGAATATCGTCGTCAATCTATACCTATTCCAATAGATGTTATTGATCAACGTTGGAGACAGTTGTCGATAATGCCGACGGTGGAAGTTTACGATGATTTCTTTTCTCTGCCACAAGTGAAACTCCTTCACGCAAGGTGGTGTGTCACATCGGAACCGGAGAGAAGATCCATTGAGGTTAAAATCCAAGAAATTGTAGTCCCGGCAATAACTCGATTGCAAGAGCCAGCTGTTGTTCGAACTCCTAAGGGAAGACTACACTCAAAAATGAGTAGAACAAAAAAAAGGAGGTGGAGTCAACTAAAAGAGATCCATCCTTGTTTGAACATATTGAACACAATTTAGAGCAAGTTGAGTCAAAGTCGGTTATCGAAAGTGTGGTAATTTTGAAGAAAAAGAGTAAGCTTACTATTCGAAGGGGGAAGAAACAGAAAACGAACGATACAGTCACGGCGGAGGGTTTAAATAACTTCTCTGATTCATATAGTCTATACATTCAAAATTTCCTACCTGAGATATGGGATTTTATTTGGTCTATTGTTGATGTCCTAAGGATGGACATTGTGGATATCATGCACTCGCAAGACATCTTGGCTATTCAGTTGAAGCAGGATGAAGACAGATTAGGGAAGAGTTGTACGAGGAGTTGGAGTCTCGTCTACCCTTCTATAGGCAGATACTCAGCGAAGAAAGTATTGGAGATTTGTTGGCAAGCATACCTTGTACGGACACAGTTATCGGACCAGACAATTACAGGGATGTCCCGCCTGCTGCATACATATTCTCTAATAGGTATAAGATACCTATTATAATTATCTCACAACGCATTAACAATACTTTTTTTTCAATGTGTGCTCCCCCGGCCGAACACAGACTATCCGATCTATGTTCGATAGGGCTTGTCGGACAACACTTTGTCATCCCAAGGTTGATCGGTCGTTCTCCTATTCCTCCACCTTCTACGCTTTGGTATAAACATCCACCGGAGGAAGCGATCGCATGGACGATACCTACACGGATGCAATTGCTGGCTATAAGAAGATGATGAAGATGGAGGATCCCACAATCTTGCCTAAGGACTACTTTGATATTTTAATCGATTGATACATCTTATACTTCTGTATCATTTTGTATGTTGTGCAATGAGTCATGTATGTTGAGTTGTATATTGAACTGTATATTGAACTGTATGTTGTGCAATGAAAGAAATAAAACTAGAACTGTATATTGAACTGTATGATGATGAAGATGGAGGATCCCAAAATCTTGTATGTTGTCCAATGAGTCATGTATGTTGTGCAATGAGTCATCTATGTTGAACTTTGGTATATTTTCCAACATTTATATAGATAGTTTTAACCCACTCTCTGTATAAAACTAGGACTGTCAAAATATGGACAGTCCCACAAGCAAATAGGACTATCAAAATTTTGACAGTCCTAGTTTTAACCCACTGTGTTATATATAAAAATAGGACTGTCAAAATCTGGACAGTCCCATAAGCTAATAGAACTGTCAAAATTATGACAGTCCTAGTTTTAACCCACTGTCTGTACATTTATATATAAAACTAGGACTGTCAAAATTTTGACAGTCCAATAAGCTATCAGGACTGTCAAAATTATGACAATCATAGTTTTAACCCACCATCTGTACATTTATATATAAAACATGGACTGTCAAAATTTTGACAGTCCAATAAGCTATCAGGACTGTCAAAATTATGACAGTCCTAGTTTTAACCCACTGTCTGTACATTTATATATAAAACTTGGACTGTCAAAATTTTGACAGTCCAATAAGCTATTTGGACTGTCAAAATTATGACAGTCCTAGTTTTAACCCACTGTCTGCACATTTATATATAAAACTAGGACTGTCAAAATTTTGACAGTCCTACTATTTGGACTGTCAAAATTTTGACAGTCCTAGTTTTAACCTACTGTCTGCACATTTATATATAAAACTAGGACTGTCAAAATTTTGACAGTCCCACAAGCTATGAGAACTGCCAAAATTTTGACAGTCCTAATTTTAACCCACTGCAAATTTATATATAAAACTAGGACTGTCAGGATTTTGACAGTCCCAAATAGCTTATTGGACTGTCAAAATTTTGACAGTCCTAGTTTTTAGCCATTGTCTCTGTACATTTATACATAAAAGTAGCTGTCTCGAAACACAAATAAATAACCAACAACTGTATGAAAGTTTAACAACTGTATGAAAGTTCTTCTTCAAACATGTCTCCAAACACAAACTGTATGAAAGTTTTACAACTTAAACATGTCTCAAAACAAAACATAACCAATCAAAAATTCCAACAAAACATAACCAGTCAAAGTTTTAAAACTTAAAAGTTTTACATGTCTCGAAATACAAACTGTAGCAAAGTTTTACATGTCTTGAAACATGGCCTAAACTTCATGCCGCCTCTTTGTACGTTGCTCTCTATTTTCCAAGAAAGAAAAATTTTCAGTGTTGTCGATTTGTTGTAGCTCGTCATTGATTTCCATATAATTCGTACCCTAGAAACTTACGAGGCTTCTTTCCAACTTTTTCACTTTTCTAGCCTATTGATGAGAATTCATAAAATTTGTTAGGTTATAAACATTTACATATATCAAATTGAAAGTTGGTTGCCTCACCATCTTGACCAATGTAGTATACAAGACAGATTTGGCGGGGAGATCTGATGGTACACGCACAATATCGTCTTCGCGTTTGAACAATGTAGGTAGTCCGACACCAGCGTAGTAGGCGAGGTAGTCATCGCTACATTCCTTCATATTTACTGCTGCTTGTCGTTCAGTTTCTCTAATAACGTGACGTTGCCACTCAGTGAAGAAGTCCGAGACCCAGTTGAACGCCGCAAGAATATAGTTTAGCGGTTTTGTACCTCGCGGAGCAGTTATCATTTTCAATGTGCGCTTCGGGACTGTTTGTACGTAGCCAAACTGACGGAGCACTCTATCAGGCATATAAGGCTCCTCGATTTCATGATAACTTATCATACCGTGATATAAAGCGACTGGTTGCAATGAACGACTAGTCTGTCGCAAATCATGATATGGATCCCAAACAATCTGCAACGCATATAATTTAGCATAACGTAATTTAGTAAATTATTACCAAACATTAAAAAATTAGGTCTCAATTCACCTCTTCTATCGTCATATCTTCAAGTTCATTCTGTAGGGCGGCCAATGTGTGTGGACGTTTGGCATCTTCCTTAGTTGGCTTACATCTGCACATTCTAGGAAGGTGCTCGTCATACCCTCGATTAAGTTTAGCCCGCTGCAGGGTTGGAAAGTGCTCGTATATCCATGCCTTCACGTAACCAAGTTAAAAAAAATTAGTCCAAAAATTAACAACAAATTTTTTTATTATGTATACAAGTTAACAAAGATATATCTATACATGTAGTAGATTCTGGCATCAGGATATTGACTTGGAACCGACGCGGGATGCCGCACCAAGCTCGCGGTAAAGGTATGCTAGTATACCGCTTTCCCAAGATATTTCTTCCACCGTGTCTATGTCGTCAAAATTCAGGAGATATTTGGCATATATCAACGTTCCAGACTTATCCGTAATGCCGACAGCCCCTAAGATGAACTGCATATATCCACGGGCTACATTATCGCTATTATCCACTTCGGGGTCCGGATCAGCGAATGTCTCCTCCAAATATTTTAAAGGAAGTCCGTACGACTTCTTGAAGTCTCGGAGGGTGGTAAAACTAGTCGCATCAACTCCCAGACACCCTGATACATAATCCACAATATGGTCATAAAAGTTGATGCTCGATTCGTCAAAAGTATGATTCATCATGACTCGACCATCAACCCTAAGACCCAATATATGATGGACGTCATCCAGGGTAATCGTCAACTCCCCGTTTGGTAGATGGAAAGTGTTGGTTTCTGGATGCCATCGTTCTACAAATGCTGATATGAGTGCATTATCCACCGTCCTATATGAGTAGTTACCCAAATATTATAAACCGGTGAGAATGATTTTAGCCTTCACATCGTCTCCCAAAAATTAAAACCCCCATGTATTGCACTTTTTGCCGTGGTTGATCACCGTTAACATACGAGAACTCTTCTGAAAAGTAAACAATTGGATGAACTTATACCTATATATAAAATATAGTTATCTATAAATAATTGGATGAACTTAGTGTCACGCCCCAGTCCCAAAATACGTAGGACTAGGACACGTAAGCATGCCAGCCGCATGGTTATGGCACTCCAATATATGAAAACCATAACGCATACGTACGTTGTATTATGAATATCAATCCACAAGTGGTATAAATCTATCACAAGTCACAGGGTATAATCTAAATCTTATCCACAGAAAATCAAATATAAATAAATAACCAATATCTATGAAACTAGATCTCAATATAAAGTATCTAAATATGATAATTGGATGGAAACAAATCCACTACCAACTCGAATATATAAGTGCAACACAACAAACAGAATATAAGAATATCAACTAACAATCACGGGGCTCGAAGAGAAGACCTCCTCGCAATATACGTAGCAAGTCCGGATCTGCGCTCCTGCGAATACTCATGAACATCTACACCTGAAAATAGACCAGGTCCTCATAGGGACATAACAAGATACATAGAAGCATGCCAATAAAGTACTGAAATAAATATCCAATAGGTCGCCTAACCGTCTAAGTGAATGCAGTTTAAGAACAACTTTCCAACAAGTGGGCTATCTGGCTAAAAATGGGATTGGCATGACTCTCTCGAAGAATCAGGGGCCTAAAAAGCATGTCGTCTTTTGAACGACAGAGGCCGCCTAATAATATATAATATATAAGGGTCATCACCGCCCGTATCTCCAACGGATCTTCCGGGTTACAAAAAAAAAGTGCAAAGGAGCCCAAATGCCTTACTTGTTGTTCTCCCCACCCCATGCTCTAAGTGTAAAACCCCTATTTTTTTAAAAAAAAATTTATTTATTATTTTTATTAATTAATAGTTTAATTATGTTAATTATGTGCTAAATAGGAGAAATAGATTTTTAATAATTTTTATGTTAGGTGTTCGGGCACTTAGAGGACTTATGGGACCATCAGAAATTTTTCGGAATTTATTCCATGTAGGAGACCCCTTGAGCTGTTGCTAGCCTAACGATGTGCAATACCCTAATATATAAATTTTCTTATGTGTGAATATATATATATATATATATATATATATATATATATATATATATATATATATATATATATATATATATTTAAAGAAAGAAAGAAAAAGAAAATAATTTATTAGTATAATAATCTAATAATAATAATAATATAATAATAATACTAACCATACAATACTATACTACTTCTTTCCCCTTTCCTTAGCACAATTGCTAGACCGCACAACCCAGCACTTCAGCAATTTGCTACTTCCTATGACCCGCCACTTCATCCCTTAGTATGTGCTTCCCAGGCCCGCTCCTTCAGCGCCCCCTTTCGGCCGAACCTATCTCTCTCTCTCTTTCCCTAATATATATATATATATATATATATATATATATATATATATATATATATATATATATATATATATATATATATATATTTCTCATCCCAAAAACCCTAACCTAAAATTCCAGACCTCCTCTTCCCATCTAGAGCCGTCACCGCAGCCAGAGAAGCCCCGCCAAGCCATCCAACCATCCCGTCGACGCCGACATCGCGTCCTGCAGATTCCCACTCGAGGCACCTTCGCTCCGGCGTGATTTTTCGTCGACTCGCTCAACCAAACGCTGTTCCGTCTTCATAGGTATGATCATCCCTCAACCCTCTCCAATATTCGTTTTATAGCCAACCTCAGAAAATGTGTGCCCCTAGGTGTAAAACAGCGTCCAAAGTGGACGGACAGACAGAATTCTGGAATCGCAGAATTCCAGAATGACCACCCGTGTTGCCGAGTTCGTATCTCCCACCACAGAGATCCGAATTCGGTGATTCTTTTTGATACCTGTAGAATACCTGACCTAGTTTAATTTCTGTGAAATAACCCTAGGCTAATAGTTGCTGTGGACATAGTTATATTTGTCACAAAACTGCGCACACCCACTTTTTCCGGTTTTCCAAAAGTTGGAAAACGGAGCGCGCCCCGCCAAACGGGACCGCCCCGCCGTGTGCCAAGGGTACCGAATGGTGCACGCAGCATAATCGGACACGTAAAAATTCGTGAGGACTGATTCGGACGCGTGTGCGCGCCGAAATCAGACCGTATCCGCGGACACATTTCGTGTCGCCACTTTTGTGGAACTCACGCGTATTTTGTGCACGCTTGTCAGATTGCGACGAAACTTGCGCCAATGGACTCGTGGTAACGCGCTGGTCCTGTGACCCAAATTTCACGCGATTCTGAGACGGTTGACCAAATCGCCAATTGGCGGGCCCCACAGTTGACTTTTGGACAAAATAGTGTTCGGCTCACTGGAATCCACATTTGGACATACCGTTGGGTTCGTATTGACATTTAGAGTTGTTTGACCCATAGTTTGTCCCATTTAGAGACTGTTACCCTCGGTACGCTTTTCGGTGCAAAGTGGGCCACACGTGGACCCCACCTTTGCCCGAAATTACCGTTTTGCCCCTGTGTCCAAATTGGACGAAAGGGATGTACTTTTTAGCTATTTTGATTATTCTGGGAACGTTGGTGATGTTTATTTCAGCATCCGGATACATTTGTTCTGTGGCCATTGCTTTTGATCCTGTGCGTTTGACTTCTGGACAGTACACTTTGCAGCTTCCTTGCCAGGCAAGATACCTTGCCAAATTGTTACAGTACTATGCATGCTATTTATATTTCTGTTTATTTATTTTATTTCTGTATAGTTCTTGCATGTGTAGTTTTCCTTTCAGTCATTACTATATATTAGATATGTTGACACACACTTGACACTTAGTATCATAGAGGACAATTATTAGGCGTATGGGCTTTTAACCACTCTGGTAACACCATAGTCACTAGCACGCACTATGGTGGGTCATGTCCGATGGTCGCTACCCCCGAGGTATGTCGATTGATGGAGTCCGAGGGTCGCTACCCCCGAGGTATGTCGGCTGATGATGTTCATGGACGAGCGTGAGGTTGTGAGGATTAAATCGAGTAGCCTACCCTTGCCCATACGTCAAAAAGTTGTCCTCACTTGCATTCATATAGATTGTCTTGTACAGCATACTTATTTATTTTCACATTATATGCATGTTTACTGTATTCAAGTTGGCTCGTATTTTCTGTATCTTATTACGTCCCTCTGAGGACCTGGTCCGCTGCCAGGTATATCTGCTCTTGAGTATTTGCAGGAGTACGGGCCTGGACCTGACGCATTATTTTCTGTCGAGGAGATCTTACCTTCTGAGCATCGTTGATTATCTGGCGATGGATTTTTTTAGCTGATACACTTCTGTCTTCACATTATTTTATATTGAAGATTTTACACTCCTCTCCCATTTTAGTTTTGGATATAGTCATTGGTAGTGGATTTGTCTCCACCCGACTATTATTTTAGATATTTCAGACTCCTTATTCTAGTTTAGTATTTCTTTTCTATGACTTGTTGTGTGGATGAGATTAGCATATCTGTGACTTGTGACATTATATATACCACATATGAGTTTATATTCATATTACAGCGTACGTATGGATTTGGTTTCCATATATTGGAGTTGCCATATCCATACGGCTGGCATGCTTACGTGTCCTAGTCCTACGTATTTTTGGGACTGGGGCGTGACACTAAGCATATCACATCCATGACACAATTTGGTTCATAGTCTATCTTTAGTACAATGGCCCAACCCTACAACCAAACAAGGACAAGGATTGGACCACCGTACTACAATAGGCTATGTCCCTGAACTACTAATAACTGCTAAGTCTTCTAGCATGCAAAGTTTCTAACAACAATTATCCCTAACGTACGGCCATATGTATAGGAGGCCAGACCTGTCATGCAGTCCGTGATCTATATGAGACTCACTCGTGTAAGAAATGTGTCACGGCCAATGAAACCTAATGATGCTTCATGATAATGGGGCGGTCTCATAAACAAGGTCAATGCATATACATAATAAAAATAATCACGACGACACCGTCGTTGCACCCAAGTTTCCTTGGACGAAACAAACTCTAAAAGTCAGTACGAACTCAATGGTATGTCCAATTTTGGATTTCGGTGAGCCGAACACAATTTCGTCCAAAAAGTCAACCGTGGGGCCCGCCAATAGGCGACTTGGTCAACTGTCTCAGAATTGCGTAAAAATTGGGTCACGGGACCAGCACGATACCACGAGTTCAGTGGCACAAGTTTCGTCGAATTCTGACGAGCGTACACTAAATGGCGTGGGATTTTGCAAAAGTCATGATACGGAGAATTTTTATGGACACGGGCTGATTCTGGCGCGCACACGCGTCCAAATCAATTTCTGCGAAATCCCATACGTCCGGGTATACCGTGCACGTCTTGCGGTGCACTTGGTACGCGACAGGGCGGTCCCGTTTTGCGGGGCGCGCTCCGTATCACAAATTTTGGAAATTAGAAAAAGTAGGTTTTCGGAATTTTCAATCTGATTTAATTTAGCATACAACAATAATTAAAATATTGTATTTGACATAAATTAATCTCGGTTAAGTGGTCTTCGCATACCAAAAAGAAAAACCAAATTCGGATCTCTGTGGTGGGAGATACGAGTCTGTAAACATGGGTGGTCACCGCAGTTTTCTGCGATCTAAAAGTTGTCGTTTTTCGCCAACTTTTGCTCGGTTTTCGTCTAGGTTTACGCGTTGTTCGGGGTAAACTAATGTACAGTATTGGAAGGGGGATATGTCGTGAACGTACCGGTGAAGACGGGGTCGAGCGAGGGCGCGGGAAACGGAGCATGAACAGAGCTAGGTTGCTGTTCAAACTGTTGTCTCGTGCGCGGCGTCGACGCAGGTGTGCGGTCAAGCGGCGGTGCTCCGGCGGGTAGCTCTGGTGGTCGGCGGCGCTTGGTCGACGTTGGGGCTGGGAAGTCGGCGGTCGAGTATAGGTTTAGGGTTAGGGTCTGGGAAAGAGTTATTATATAGAGAGAGAGAGAACGCGGGGGGGGGGGGGATTCGTCCGCGCGGCTGAAGGCTTCGCAACTGCTGCTATTGCTTAAGCGGGTGCGGGTAGGGTCTTAGGGTCGGGTAGTGGATATTAGGTATAGTAATGGGTTTAGGGTTTGGGTAGGATATAGTTAGGGTTTTAATTTCTTTTTCTTTTTCTTTTTCTTTTTCTTTTTCTTTCTAATTCTTTTCTAATCTATTCTTTTCTATTTCTTATCTAATTAAACCTTATATATATATATATATATGTATATATATATATATATATATATATGTATATATATATATATATATATATATATGTATATATATATATATATATATGTATATATATATATAGAAAATTCTAGAATTTTATGTTGGTGCATACAATAAATCTATCACCCGTCCACAAGATCTCCTACATGAAAATAATTAAGGAAAAATTAATAATTGCTGCATAAATCCCTAATGCACAAACACGTAGAAATAAAATCCAATAAATAATATTTCTTCTAATTAGCTAATAATTACTATAAATTTATTAAATAATTAATTAAATAATTAATACGGTTTATTAAAATTAGGGGTTTTACATTTAGAACTTACAACTATATATAAATTATCATAACGTAATGTACTAACCGGATTGTTCCATATTTGGTATGCAATATGGTTCTCGATCGACGGCAACATAGAGCAACCGTTTGGACGAGTCTCGACTGGACTATCTGGCTGCTGAGAATGTCCTGAACCATCAGTAGGCCAGTTTTCGAGGGTTGGTGGCAGAGTCTCGACAAGACTATCTGCATGCTGAGAAGGTCATGAACCATTAGTTGGCCAATTTTGGACAGTTGGTATGTCCTCATCGGAGGAGGAAGAAGAACCTGTCACGTCCCAGTCCCAAAATACGTAGGACTAGGAATACGTAACACGCCAGCCGTATGTATACGAACTCCAATATATGGAAACCATATACACACATACGCTGTACATGAATATCCAATCCACAGTGGTAAATATATGTTACAACAAGTCACACGCAGTTCTATATCTCATCCACAGCACAAATAATAGAAGAATGGAAATCAATAAATGAATATCAAAGAAGCAGTCTCAAATAGTAATCTCAAAGTGCAATAGTCGGGTGGAGACAAATCCACTGCAAATCGACTATAATAAACTACTAAAGAGAGAGGAGAATAAACCATAATATAAGAATAAATGTCTAGAAAAGAATAGCAACTAAAATCTCTAAACAGCTGCAATGAATCACATATAATCAGAAGGTAAGATCTCCTCAGGCTGATAGGTAGCATCAGGTCCAGGTCCATACTCCTGCGGGTACTCCTGCTCACCTATATCTGGAAGGGACCAGGTCCTCAGAGGGACGTAACAAGATACAAAAAGCACATGCCAATAAAGTACTGAAAAATGAACATCCATTGGGTCGCCTAACCGTCTAAGTGAATGCAGTTAAGAACACCTTTCCCCACAAGTGAGCTATCTGGCTGAAAACTGGGATTTGGCATGGTTCTCTTTTGAAGATCCAGGGGCCCAAAGGCACGTCGTCTTTTGAACGACGGAGGCCCGCCAATGTATATATATGGGTCATCACCACCCGTATCTCCAGCGGAGAATCCGGGCGTCACAGAAAAAGTGTAAAGGAGCTCAAATGCGGTACTTGTTGTTCTCCCCACCCAATGCTCTAAGCATTCCATGTCCATGACACAATAAACCTCTAATAACCGCCAGGTCTACTAGCATGCAAAGTTTCTATTGGCAGTTATCCCTATCCGTCGCACGACCTATACGTACCAGTGGCCAGCCGAGTACGCAAGTCCGTGTCCTACATGTGACTCACACTCGTGTAAGAATAGTGTCATGGCCAATGAAACATAATGCCTCATGAAGATGGGGTAGTCTCATAAAGTAGGTCCAATGCATATACATAAGTAAAAACATAGTACGACGACACCGTCGTTGCCCCCAAGTTTCCTTGGACGCGCAGTTTATATAGCAGTTAAAATAAATGAACTAAATAAGCAGAAAATAAACATGCATGCCTCATATGGAATGTAAATACAGTACAATGGCAAGGTATACTTGCCTGGCAAGAAATCTGTAAAGTGTACGCGCCCAAATGTCAAGGACACTGAACCTGAAACTAAGGACTCCGAACAAACGTCTCCGGATGCTGAAATAAACATCACCAACGTTTCCGGAATGAGCAAAATAGCTAAAAAGCACATCCCTTTCGTCCAATTTGGACACAGGGGCAAAACGGTAATTTCGGGCAAAAGTGGGGTCCACGTGTGGCCCATTTTGCACCGAAAAGCGTGCCGAGGGTAACAGTCTCTAAATGGGACAAACTATAGGTCAAACAAATCTAGATGTCAATACGAACTCAACGGTATGTCCAAATGTGGATTCCGATGAGCCGAACAAAATTTGGTCCAAAAAGTCAACTGTAGGACCCGCCAATTGGCGATCTGGTCAACCGTCTCAGAAATGCGTGAAAATTGGGTCACAGGACCAGCGCGTTACCACGAGTCCAGTGGCGCAAGTTTCGTCGTAATCTGACAATCGTGCACAAAATACTCGCGAGTTCCACAAAAGTGGCGACACGAAATGTGTCAGCGGATACGGCCTGATTCCGGCGCGCACACGCGTCCGAATCAGTCCCCACGAATTTTCACGTGTCCCGTTATGCTGTGTGCACCATTTGGTACACTTGGCACACGGCGGGGCGGTCCCGGTTGGCGGGGCGCGCTCAGTTCTCCAACTTTGGAAAACCGGAAAAAGTGGGTGCGCACAGTTTTGTGACGAACATAACTATGTCCACAGCAACTATTAGCCTAGGGTTATTTTAGAGAAATAAACTAGATCATGTAATCTACAGGTATCAAAAAGAATCACCGAATTCGGATCTCTGTGGTGAGAGATACGAACTCGGCAATACGGGTGGTCAATCTGGAATTCTGCGATTGCAGAATTCTGCCTGTCTGTCCATTTTGGACGCTGATTTACACCTAGGGGCACACATTTTTCGAGGTTGACTATAAAACAAATACTGGAGAGGGTTGAGGGAAGATCATACCTATGAAAATGGAACAGCGTTTGGTCGAGCGAGTCAACGAAAAAATACACCGGAACGAAGGTGCCTCGAGTGAGAGACTGCAGTTCGCGATGTCGGCGTCGACGGGATGGTTTGATGGCTTGGGGAGGCTTCTCTGGCTGTGGTGACGGCTCTAGATGGGAAGAGGAAGTCTGGGAATATTAGGTTAGGGTTTTGGAAGCTAATATATATATATATATGCTATATATTAAGAGAGAGGGAGGGTGAAGGGTCGGATGTCCGCGGGTTTAGTGGAAGTAAGGGGTCGGTCCCGTTTGCTGCTAGTTTGCAGCAAGTCCACGAGTCCAGTGGTCATGGGTGGGCGGCTCAGAGACTTTGCTAAGGATTGAAAAGCAAAGTCAATTTGCTGTGGGATTCCTAAGGCTTAGCAAACTAAGTATTCCTAAGGCTTAATAATACTAAGTATTCCTAAGACTTAATAATACTAAGTATATTATTATTATTATATTATTATTATTATTACTGGTAATAATAGGAAATAAGGGCTGGCTGCAAGTTTCTAAGAGTAATCTAAGAGTGATTATTATACTATTATTATTAGTTAGTATTATTATTATTATACTTATTATACTAGTATTATACTTAGTATTATTTAATTCTTTTTTTTTCTTTATAAAATATATATACATATGTATATATTTGTATATACATATATATATATATATACTCATAAGAAAATTTATAGAATAGGGTATTGCACATCGTTAGGCTAGCAACAGCTCAAGGGGTCTCCTACATGGAATAAATTCTGAAAAAATTCCTGATGGTCCCATAAGTCCTCTAAGTGTCCGAACACCTAACATAAAAATTATTAAAAATCTATTTCTCCTGTTTAGACCTAATTACTACAATTTAATTAATAATTAATAAATAAAAGGGTTTATACGATTTCTAGGAAGGGGGTTTTACATTCTACCCAACTTGTAAAAATTTCGTCCTCGAAATTAAAATTAAGCCACGATAGAATGCAAGGATGGTATAAGATATAATTTAACAATGTAAATTCATACCTTGGTCTGCGAATAGGTTCGGAAAACGCTTGCGCATGTCGTCCTCGCGCTCCCAAGTTGATTCTCCTGGTGCGCCATGCCTCCATGCTACGCGAACCAAGGGAATAGACTGGTTCCTCAATACCTTCTCTCGACGATCAAGGATTCCCACGGGTTGCTCTTGGTAAGACAAGCTCGGCCCAATGGTGATCTCCGAATGGTCGAGAACATGACTGCTGTCTGCCACATATCGCCTGAGCTGCGACACATGGAATACGTCATGTACTCCCTCCAGTGAAGGTGGTAGCGCAAGTCGATATGCCACCTCGCCAATTCTCTCGAGCACGTTAAATGGTCCAATATACCTTGGACTCAACTTGCCGCGCCCTCCGAATCGGATGGTGCCTCTGGTCGGTGATATCCTCAAGAAGACGTGATCGCCCTCCTTGAACTCCAAGGGACGACGGTGAAGGTCTGCCCACTGCTTCTGCCTGTCTTGCGCTGCTCACAAGTGTCCCTGAATCTTCTTGACTGTCTCTACGGTGTTGACCACCAACTCGGGTCCCAGAATCTGACGTTCTCCCACGTCACTCCAACACACAGGAGATCTATATTTTCTTCCATACAATGCTTCAAACGGAGCCATCTGAATACTCGCTTGATAGCTATTGTTGTAAAAAAACTCTACAAGATGTAGGTGGTCCTCCCATGATCCTCCGAAGTCTAACATGCAAGCCCTCAACATGTCCTCCAAGGTCTGAATAGTACGCTCCGACTGCCCATCTGTCTGCGGGTGGTAAGATGTACTGAACTTCAGACGAGTACCAAGACTCTCTTGCATGCTCCTCCAAAAGTGCGATGTGAAGCGCGAATCTCTGTCCGATATAATGCTGACTGGTATGCCGTGCAATCTCACAATCTGCCTCATATATAAATCAGCTAAAGCTTCTGTAGACTGACCCACTCTAAAAGGTATAAAATGGGCTGACTTGGTGAGTCGGTCCACTATTACCCACACTGCATCTCTCCCACTTGGACTCTTGGGAAAACCCGTGACGAAGTCCATAGTGATGTGCTCCCACTTCCACTCTGGAATCGGAAGTGGTTGCAATAATCCTGCTGTCCTCTGGTGCTCCGTCTTCACTTGTTGACATACCAGACATTTAGCTACAAAGCGAGCTATCTCTCTCTTCATCCCATGCCACCAAAAATGCTGTCGTAAGTCACGATACATCTTGGTGCCACCAGGATGAATAGAATAGATCGAACTATGAGCCTCTGTCATCAGCTCCTGTCGAATCTCTCCATTTGGAACATAAAGACGATCACCACATCGTAATGTTCCATCCTCATGAATGCGCAATCCGGTCTGTTCTCCGGCCTCTGTCCTTTCTTTTAGTCTCCTGAATCTGGCATCTGTAGGCAAAGCTGCCTTAATCCTCTCTACCAATGATGATTGTACTTGCAAGTTGGCTAGTGTCCCATCTGCTCCGGGTAGTATCACTTCAATGCCAAGCTCTTGCAAGTCCTCCAAAAGTTCCCTCTGTGCTGTCAAGAAGTAAACTGCTGGCTTCCGGCTTAACGCGTCTGCTACCACGTTAGCCTTGCCTGGATGATAATGAAGCTCTATCTCAAAATATTTCATCAACTCGAGCCATCGACGTTGCCTCATATTTAACTCCTTCTGCATGAAGACGTACTTGAGGCTTTTGTGGTCTGTATAGATTTCCACTCGTTCCCCATATAAGTAATGTCTCCATAGCTTCAGAGCAAATACAACGGCGGCAAGTTCCAAGTCATGAGTTGGATAATTCTTCTCATGCACTCGTAACTGCCTAGATGCATATGCAATCACCTTGCCATGCTGCATCAATACGCATCCTAAGCCTTTCCCTGATGCGTCACTGTAGATCACATATCCTCCTGATCCTGACGGAATCGCCAATACTGGTGCTGTAGTCAGTCGCTTCTTCAACTCTTCAAAGGCTGCTTGACACTCGTCAGTCCATATAAATTCCTGATCTTTACAAGTCAGACGAGTCATAGGTGCCGCTATCCTTGAGAAGTTTTCCATGAACCGTCGGTAATATCCCGCAAGTCCAAGGAAACTCCTCACCTCTGCTGCTGATTTAGGAACAGGCCATGTCTCAACTGCTGAGATCTTCTCTGGATCAACAGAAATGCCATCTCCTATAACAACATGTCCAAGAAATAAAACTCTGTCCAAGAAGAACTCACATTTGCTGAGTTTAGCATATAACTGCTCTCCCCTCAAAGTCTCTAGAACAATCCGCAGATGCTCCTCGTGCTCCTCGTGGCTCTTCGAATAGACAAGTATATCATCTATGAAGATGACCACGAACTGGTCCAAGTACTGGTGGAAGACTCGATTCATCAAGTCCATGAAGATCGCTGGAGCATTGGTCAATCCAAATGGCATGACCAAAAACTTGTAGTGTCCATATCTTGTTCTGAATGCGGTCTTCGGAATGTCCTGCTTCCGTACCTTCACTTGGTGATATCCCGATCTCAAATCTATCTTCGAGAATACCTTAGCTCCACTGAGTTGATCAAACAGGTCATCAATGCGTGGCAATGGATATTTGTTCTTCACTGTCACGGCATTCAAGGCCCTGTAATCAATGCACATACGCACTGACCCATCCTTCTTGGGTACAAACAACACTGGTGCTCCCCAGGGTGATGCACTCGGTCGGATAAAACCTTTCTCTTCTAGCTCTTTTAACTGTGCCTTCAGCTCGTCCATCTCCTTCTTCGCCAGTCTGTAAACATGCGATGCTATAGGTGCTGATCCGGGTACTAGTTCAATTGAAAACTCTACGCCTCGGTCTGGGGGTAGTCCTGGCAAATCTTCTGGAAAGACGTCTAGAAATTCCGAAATAATAGGGTGATAGACAACATCGTCCATTGCGAGCTGCATACCATCAAGGATTTCTGTGGATCCTCGGGCAAACTCAAGTTCAGGCTGGCCTGGTACCTTAAAAAGAATGCTTCCTCCAAAGCAATCGAAGAAAGCGTGGTTCTTGCTCAGCCAGTCCATTCCAAGCACAATATCAAAAGTCGGCATAGGAAGGACTAAGAGTTGGGCATTCATCTCTCTGCCACGAATCACTATAGGGCCCGATCTACAAACTCGACTAACTGGTACAACTCCTCCTCCGGTAAGAATTCTAACACAACTAGATAATGGTGTAGAAGCAATATTGTGTTTGGCAATAAAACTAGATGATATGAATGAGTGGGTGGCTCCCGTATCAAATAATGTCACAGCAGGAAAAGTAAAAGCAAGGGTAATACCTGCTATGACATCCACCTCATGATCCAGGTCATCTACCTCCAATGCAAAAGCTCTCCCGTTCCTCTGCGGCTGTCCATGTCCAGTCCTCATATACTGCTCCTCCTGAGTGGGTAGCGGTGGTCCTCTCTGAAATCCTCCTGCTGCTGGGGGTCGAGGTGCTCCCGGTCCAGTCATCTGTTGTGCTGGCTTCGGTGCTGGAAGCGCTAATCTCTGAACTGGCGGCGGAAGTGCCTGCTACATGGGGCAGTCTTTCACCATGTGCTGTCCAGAGCCACATCTCCTACACTGACCCAAGCGGGTCCGACAATCTCTCTCAACATGTCCGATCCTCGCACAATAATTACATTGGGGTTTTTTCGGAATCCGGTACGGTCCTGCTCGGTGTTGCTGATGTTGTTGTGTCAAGGGGCGTCTGATAGGTCCTCCCTGTTGTGTCCTGGCTGGTCCCTGCTGTATCCTTGCTGATCCTTGTTGTGTCCTCAGCTGAGCTCCCCTTCCTCTGCTAATGGTTTCCTGAAATCTGGCCTCTGTCAGTAGTTCAGCATAAGAGACTCGGGACTGCGAGCTTGTATAATGTTGTAGCTCCTGGGTCAGTCCTCGATGAAATCTCTTAGCCTTAGCCAAGTCATTTGGTATCAAAGCAGCGCCATATTTGCTGAGTCGACTAAACTCAGCATCATACTCGTCCACGGTTCGGTTCCCTTGCTCCAAGTGAAGAAACTGATCATACAAGGTGTCCCTGACAGTGTCCAGAAAGTACTTTCCCTCGAAGCACTCCAAGAACTGCTCCCATGTCTGGTAAGTACCCAACTGGCGCTCCATGGATTCCCACCAGTGATGGGCATTACCATCTAGAAGCGTCCGTACACCCGTCATCCATAGGTCCGTAGGTAACTGTGATGCCTCCAGTAGCTTCTGTGTGTGAGTGATCCAGCTGGTAGTCTCCTCCGGGCTCTCAGTGCCCTTGTACTGCCTTGCACCCATCTGAACAAAATCCTTTACTGATCCAACCTTAGCTCGAGATACTGGAGCTAGTGTTTGGGCTGGTACAGTAGCATGTGCAGCCATCCTCTCCAGTGCTGCCATAAATTCTTGTCTCTGTTCGGCTGCCTGCTGCCTCTGCTCGGCTGCCTGCTGCCTTTGTTCCTGTATCATCATCTGAAAGAATTGGAACATCTGCGCTTGGCCATCTTGCGGTACTGGGGCAGGTGGAAGGTTCCCAATAGGTGAAGCGGGAAGATCAGATGGAACTGGGGTGTGAGTCTGTCCATCTGGCCCCGGAAGCCTAGGAATCGTTGGGGTCCCTCCTTGAGTCTGACCATTGACTCCAGAAGTTGCGTCGCCATCAGCGGCAGTACATCCATTCTGCAAATCCATCTCTCTGCAGTTGATGTATGAAACGATTAGAAAAGTACAGGAATCAAACAGGATGCAAGTATTAAATAGGAAGGATGAATTTCAATCAAGCGTGGATGAGATCCTTATACTCTATTCCTATTACGCAGGATTGTTCGGTACAGTTACGTAACCGAGACAATATATTCTTGACCTGCATGGGCCACCACAAAAACATGTCACGTCCCAGTCCCAAAATACGTAGGACTAGGAATACGTAACACGCTAGCCGTATGTATACGAACTCCAATATATGGAAACCATATACACACGTACGCTGTACATGAATATCCAATCCACAGTGGTAAATATATGTCACAACAAGTCACACGCAGTTCTATATCTCATCCACAGCACAAATAATAGAAGAATGGAAATCAATAAATGAATATCAAAGAAGCAGTCTCAAATAGTAATCTCAAAGTGCAATAGTCGGGTGGAGACAAATCCACTGCAAATCGACTATAATAAACTACTAAAGAGAGAGGAGAATAAACCCTAATATAAGAATAAATGTCTAGAAAAGAATAGCAACTAAAATCTCTAAACAGCTGCAATGAATCACATATAATCAGAAGGTAAGATCTCCTCAGGCTGATAGGTAGCATCAGGTCCAGGTCCATACTCCTGCGGGTACTCCTGCTCACCTATATCTGGAAGGGACCAGGTCCTCAGAGGGACGTAACAAGATACAAAAAGCACATGCCAATAAAGTACTGAAAAATGAACATCCATTGGGTCGCCTAACCGTCTAAGTGAATGCAGTTAAGAACACCTTTCCCCACAAGTGAGCTATCTGGCTGAAAACTGGGATTTGGCATGGTTCTCTTTTGAAGATCCAGGGGCCCAAAGGCACGTCGTCTTTTGAACGACGGAGGCCCGCCAATGTATATATATGGGTCATCACCACCCGTATCTCCAGCGGAGAATCCGGGCGTCACAGAAAAAGTGTAAAGGAGCTCAAATGCGGTACTTGTTGTTCTCCCCACCCAATGCTCTAAGCATTCCATGTCCATGACACAATAAACCTCTAATAACCGCCAGGTCTACTAGCATGCAAAGTTTCTATTGGCAGTTATCCCTATCCGTCGCACGACCTATACGTACCAGTGGCCAGCCGAGTACGCAAGTCCGTGTCCTACATGTGACTCACACTCGTGTAAGAATAGTGTCATGGCCAATGAAACATAATGCCTCATGAAGATGGGGTAGTCTCATAAAGTAGGTCCAATGCATATACATAAGTAAAAACATAGTACGACGACACCGTCGTTGCCCCCAAGTTTCCTTGGACGCGCAGTTTATATAGCAGTTAAAATAAATGAACTAAATAAGCAGAAAATAAACATGCATGCCTCATATGGAATATAAATACAGTACAATGGCAAGGTATACTTGCCTGGCAAGAAATCTGTAAAGTGTACGCGCCCAAATGTCAAGGACACTAAACCTGAAACTAAGGACTCCGAACAAACGTCTTCGGATGCTGAAATAAATATCACCAACATTTCCGGAATGAGCAAAATAGCTAAAAAGCACATCCCTTTCGTCCAATTTGGACACAGGGGCAAAACGGTAATTTCGGGCAAAAGTGGGGTCCACGTGTGGCCCACTTTGCACCGAAAAGCGTGCCGAGGGTAACAGTCTCTAAATGGGACAAACTATAGGTCAAACAAATCTAGATGTCAATACGAACTCAACGGTATGTCCAAATGTGGATTCCGATGAGCCGAACAAAATTTGGTCCAAAAAGTCAACTGTGGGACCCGCCAATTGGCGATCTGGTCAACCGTCTCAGAAATGCGTGAAAATTGGGTCACAGGACCAGCGCGTTACCACGAGTCCAGTGGCGCAAGTTTCATCGCAATCTGACAATCGTGCACAAAATACTCGCGAGTTCCACAAAAGTGGCGACACGAAATGTGTCCGCGGATACGGTCTGATTCCGGCGCGCACACGCGTCCGAATCAGTCCCCACGAATTTTCACGTGTCCCGTTATGCTGTGTGCACCATTTGGTACACTTGGCACACGGCGGGGCGGTCCCGGTTGGCGGGGCGCGCTCCGTTCTCCAACTTTTGAAAAACCGAAAAAAGTGGGTGCGCACAGTTTTGTGACGAACATAACTATGTCCACAGCAACTATTAGCCTAGGGTTATTTTAGAGAAATAAACTAGATCATGTAATCTACAGGTATCAAAAAGAATCACCGAATTCGGATCTCTGTGGTGAGAGATACGAACTCGGCAATACGGGTGGTCAATCTGGAATTCTGCGATTGCAGAATTCTGCCTGTCAGTCCATTTTGGACGCTGATTTACACCTAGGGGCACACATTTTCCGAGGTTGACTATAAAACAAATACTGGAGAGGGTTGAGGGAAGATCATACCTATGAAAACGGAACAGCGTTTGGTCGAGCGAGTCAACGGAAAAACACGCCGGAGCGAAGGTGCCTCGAGTGGGAGACTGCAGTTCGCGATGTCGGCGTCGACGGGATGGTTGGATGGCTTGGGGAGGCTTCTCTGGCTGTGGTGACGGCTCTAGATGGAAAGAGGAAGTCTGGGAATATTAGGTTAGGATTTTGGAAGCTAATATATATATATATATATGCTATATATTAAGAGAGAGGGAGGGTGAAGGGTCGGATGTCCGCGGGTTTAGTGGAAGTAAGGGGTCGGTCCCGTTTGCTGCTAGTTTGCAGCAAGTCCACGAGTCTAGTGGTCATGGGTGGGCGTCTCAGAGACTTTGCTAAGGATTGAAAAGCAAAGTCAATTTGCTGTGGGATTCCTAAGGCTTAGCAAACTAAGTATTCCTAAGGCTTAATAATACTAAGTATTCCTAAGACTTAATAATACTAAGTATATTATTATTATATTATTATTATTATTATTACTGGTAATAATAGGAAATAAGGGCTGGCTGCAAGTTTCTAAGAGTAATCTAAGAGTGATTATTATACTATTATTATTAGTTAGTATTATTATTATTATACTTATTATACTAGTATTATACTTAGTATTATTTAATTCTTTTCTTTTCTTTATAAAATATATATACATATGTATATATTTGTATATACATATATATATATATATATACTCATAAGAAAATTTATAGAATAGGGTATTGCACATCGTTAGGCTAGCAACAGCTCAAGGGGTCTCCTACATGGAATAAATTCCGAAAAAATTCCTGATGGTCCCATAAGTCCTCTAAGTGTCCGAACACCTAACATAAAAATTATTAAAAATCTATTTCTCCTGTTTAGACCTAATTACTACAATTTAATTAATAATTAATAAATAAAAGGGTTTATACGATTTCTAGGAAGGGGGTTTTACAGAACCAAAAGTACTAGGAGTACTAGGAGCACCTCTCTTCGAACGAGTTACAGTCTTCTTCGTCAGTCGACGTTTCCTAACTTCAGGGCGTGCCTCGGGGTCGCGGATAGTGAGAGCTAGTTCAATAGTACGCTGAACATTGCGTTCCTTACGCATCGACGCAGTAGGGCGTCTTCTTATGATACCTTCATCCTCAATGCCCTTCCGATGGGTCGTGACTATAAGACAAAAAAGATATATATTTTAACATCCCAAAATTAATTCAACATTCAGGACTGTAGAAATTTCTACAGTCCTATATGTATACAGGATTGTAGAAATTTCTACAGTCCTAAATGTATACAGGACTCTTAAAATTTTTACATTCCTTTATACATATAGGACTGTAGAAATTTCTACATTCCACAATGTATATAGGACTATAGAAATTTCTACAATCCCGCATGGTTCTGTTACATGCGTTCGACGGATGTCGAACTTGTATGCCCTAAAATCGGGTACGAGACTCCAAAAAATGTCGAAACTACATCTGAAACTACATTCAGGACTTGTATGTCCTAATTATAAGATTGGAAAGATAAATTTTGGAAAATTTTAGAAATGCAATATAAATTATTATAATTTTTGAAAATTTTTCGAAATGCAATAGAACAAGGAAAATGAAGAATTGTACCTTGATCCTTTCAAGAGTTTGGGAGCCATCGACAAGGAGGAGGAGGAGGAAGTGGAGGAGGAGGGCTCCAACAAGAAAGGGAGGAGGGGGGAGGGCTCCGGTGGAGGTTTGGGGGGTTTGGGAGGAGAGAATAATTTTTGGGCTAGTATGAGTAAACTTTTGGGCTAGTATGAGTAAACGTCATTCATTAATGGACTAATCCATTAATGGACTAATTCCAATACTGGACTAGTCCCAAAGTGTATTTAGTAGTGCCTTATCACAAGCCAAGATTTGGTGGGTGAAAACTCCAGGTAAATAGCAAGAGTTTGACCTTCTCTTTCGAGCATCCACATACCACTTCCCTGTCCAGCTTGGTCTTCTTTTTCAAGAATCCACGTACCCCGCCCCCCGACGGGTCCACCTCCATGACCGTTGCTTCAATGTCCACCACCTCCATCACTATTGCTACCGTGGTTCTCTCCTGCCCACATCCCCACCTCACCAAAAATATCCCTAGATGCCCATTGCCAATAAGGCATCGAAACTCCTTGCAACATATTAGTTCCATTTCACCCCATCTCTCCTCACTAGCCTCCCCCCTCCCCCATGTACTCCAATGCCGAACAAACGAGCTCTCCGCGTCAAGTTCTAGTCAAATCCGCCGATTCCGACACCACAAGCAGCACTACTACTCAACTTGAACTGATCCCCTATGTAAGTTTTAGTTGTAGAATTATTACGTTTCCTGTAAACAGAATATATATAAAAGAAATACGGTTTTTGTTACCGATGTTCGGATGGGTCGTGTACGAGTACTGTCTATTCAAGGTATATGTACAGACAGACTTCTTTTGAATTCTTCCTAAGGCAAAATACCTTGCTACCGGCTATCCGTCACACTTTCAGCTCCAGGAGAATGATCCGAATTTAGCTTTGTGCAGTGACGAAAAATCTGTAGCAATAGTGTTTTACCTCTAGGAGGAATTCGAAAGAAGTCTGCACAACTCGAATATTTCTCTTAGGACTGTTTCGTGCACCACTCATCCTAAACACTGGTAACACAAATATTATGGCTAAATTTCACTTTGATACCCTCATCTATTGCCCTTTTTCAAATTGATATCCTAAGTTTTTTTACTCGACAACTTGATACCATCAACTATTGAATATTTTCAACTTGATACCCAAAACAAAAAAAAAATCCAAAATTGCCAATCCCCCCCTTAGGCGGCATCTCTGCGCAGCAGGGGGTGGCAGCAGCGGGAGGAGGAGGGGAGCCGGGAGGGCGGAGGAGAAGTTGTAGATAAAGATAGTTTAGGATATTAAGTTGAAAAACGGAGATAGTTGAGGGTATCAAGTTGCAAATAAGCCCAAATATTATTTCTTTTATATTCTGTTTACAGGAAACGAAATGTAGTTTGATTCGATTTTCAGAAACACTTGAATTGAATTTATTCTAACTGGTGGTTGATGTTGTTTGCAGGTGGTCAAGGTCCTGCACCTGGTGGTTTCCCTCAGCACGGTGCTCGCAGCAGACTACTTCCTCAAGCAGGCTTTTGCTGCCGCTGCCATCGAGTTCCCGAGTGCGCTCTTCGGGATGTTCTGCGTGTTCTCCGTGCTGGTGGCGCTGGACAGATTTGCCCCCTTGGCCGCGACGGGCTTCGCGGGCTTCTTCGAACCGGCTACCTTGTTCATCCAGAGGTGGCTCCCTCTGTTCTATGTCCCATCGCTGGTCGTTCTGCCGCTCGCGGTGAGGGATGTCCCTGCAGCTTCAGGGTTCAAGATTTGTTTCATTTTAGGTACGTGATTTGGTGCCAATTTGTCTTCCAGAATCGTTGTTAGTTTTTATATGCACGTCCATTGTACGTATTTTACATTAGTTGGAAACAACAAACAATAGTTTTTATTTTTTTACTACTTGGGAAGAGCAAACAACTATTAATCTTTTTCTATACATCATTACCTAACTATCTATGCTAAATTTAATGAACTTTTAATTAGTAAACATATGTAAGAATATTTTGTAATAAAAAATTTTACGGTGAAGTATGACTTTTCTAATTATATAGTAGTATAGATGGGTGTTGTTTCTCTCCGTCATATTTCATATACTTGTGGCTCTACATGATCATTGAACCTTATTCAGTATTTTGGATTCTTCATTCTATGTTTCCTTCATGTTTCTTGTCATCTTTAGAGGGGTTACTTATTAATCTTTTACAGTTGACTGCAACACCAATTTCCTTCTACTACCTTCATTTTTTTATGCCACCACAAATATATGTTCCAGTTATACTTCTTCCACCATTCTTAGATTCCACAGTGGTCTCAATATATATTACTTGACTATCTCGATATATATTACTAGACGATGTGCATTATACTTGTGCTCTATAACCTACTTGATTGATCTCTTCTTACTTCATCTTAATAGTTATGCATTCTAGTGTGTACTTGAGCTTTCAATATAAATGGGCAGCATATTCCGAGTTTTATCTTGCTTTTCCCTGATATCTGGATTGTTATTTCTGAACTTCAGCCTTTCTCGAGTTACTGAGGCTTTATCTGTCCTTAAAATTGTACTTGTGGAATCAATAATACTTTGGGATTTATGTTAGTGTTACGCTCCCATCTCATATCCTTCGGTAACCAAACGAATGTTGGGTTGGGTTCTCATCCTATGCGGAGAACATCCATTAGTGCAACGAGCGTCATCCGTGTGTCGGATAAGCTCGAGGAGTTTAAGGTTGTTAAGAATTGATTAGATTTAGAATTAAGGTTAGATTCAAGTCTATCTTTACGTTTCTTTTATACGGATACAAATTCCTTCTCCTAAACGGATACAGATTCGTTCTCCTATACGGATAGGGATTAGTTCTTCATCTATATATATACATAGTTGTATAACTTTTTAGACAATCCATCAATACAATCAATATTGTTGATTTGTTTCACTAGATATTGTCAAATTAAAAATCTCTAATAAAATTATGTAAAACGAGCAGGAGGTCGGTGAGTACGTTGGGATTGACGGAGAGGTTGTGGTGGAGGCGTAGATGGTGTAGTGGAGGCTGGTGAAATATATGGATGATCCTCGTGAGGCAGCGGCAGAGGTATCATAGGAGAAGCCGTACCAGGAGAGGGGAGCAAAGGAGTAGGATCAATGAGAACACTAAACGACGGAGCTGGGAGGAACAAGAAATAAACATCTGGAGGTTGGACATTGAAATAAAGAGAATCCTCTAGAAATGTGACATGACGAGATATACAAAGAATACGTGCTAATGGATCATAATAATGGTATATGTTGTGCTTAAAACTAAAATCAAGTTAAAGACACTTGCTGATCGAGCTATCAGCTTCGTGTGCTCAGTCAAAGGAAGAAGAACAAAACAAGTGCACCAAAAAGTGTGAAGTATACTGTAATCAGGAGAATACGACAAATGACTCTCATGAGGTGTCCGACCAGACAAAACAAAGGGAGGAGTGATATTTATAAGATTAATAGAAGTAAGAATGGTCTCTGCCCGGAACTTTTGAGGAACAAAATAGGATAACAACGGAGCACGAGCAATCTCAAGAATATGACGATGTTTGCACGTGGTTACCCCATTTTATTCATGAGTGTAAGGAAAAGACTGCTGAAAATATGACCTAAGCATTTGTGCTACAAGTCGACAGCAGACGTTACAATAACAACATATCTAAAACTCAAAGTTCGAGATAATGGAAGATGAAGAAACTCTAAATGGTACAACTGCCCCTTACTACGAGCACGACCAATTGTTTGGCCCGTACGAGGATCATTTACAGAACATATGAGAGAAGAAAAAACAACAATAAACCCACTCTCACAAATTGCTACGATATGAGGTATAAAGTAAGATGGAGAACATGTAAAATAAAAGAAAGACTCAAAGTGTCGAAAATAATAAAGACAGATTGAGTGATGACCAATTGAGAAACATCAGTTGTGTGTAAAAAGAAAAGTGTGATGGTAAAAGTGTAATACTAGATAAAAGACTAATGTCAGAAGTCATATGATGAGAAGCACCAGAGCCTAATATCCTAGAAGTCGACATACCAGTAGGACAAAAAAACAGATACAGAGGAGCCAACAAAGATAGGCTGGCACTGGAGGTCTAACTGATAATGACGATACTTAATATCTGCCACAACGAAAGAGAAAAGGAGATGTCAATATCTGAGTACTATCAACAATGTGAGCCTGAGGTACAGGAAAGCGAGTCAAGGAGGAACATTTTGTCTTTATTCGCTCGAAAAATTGAGTTTTTTTAAATGTGGATGAAACAGAAAAACAAATCATCCACTGAGTGACCAAGCTTATGGCAATGAGAACAAATCAGACCAGACCGCTGATGAACATAACAGGTGGTAGCAAAATGACCAAGCTTCCCGCAATAGGTATATAGAGGACGAGAAGAAATTCTGGAGGTGGGAGCACAAGCCTTCGCATAAGTAGAAAAAGGAGGACGTGGAGCACCAGCAAGAACGGGAACGGTCTCAGAGAAAAGCATTTTTTTTTGTAATCTGGAATCACAGGCTTCCTGCCACTATTCCTCGATATTCTAACGAGCTTCCAAAATTTTGCAAATCACTTTACAAACAGTTTCCAATTGATTAGAAAAAAAACCCATGCAACTCCCTTCAGCATGGAACCCTTGAATTGAGCACCCACAAGAGAAATGAGGGAGGCTCGTGGTAATATTACATACATGAGCTTTTATTGAGGACAAGTCATTGAGGTTTTATCAGATGAAATCGGTAGGAATGGCGGATCTTTGGAGGAGCGACGGATCTTTAGATGAGCGACAGCCGTCGATCGGCTATCGACCCTATGATTTAAAAATCCTAGGCTATAATACCATGAAACAGATCAACAATATTGATTGTATTGATGGATTGTTTAAAAAGTCATACAACTATGTATATATATATATAGATAGATGGAGAACAAATCCATATCCGTATAGGAGAAAGAATCCATATACGTATATGAGATACGAAAATATAGGCTTGAATCTAATCTTAATCCTAAATCTAATCATATCTTAACACCTAGCAATTTGCTTTATTAACATTGCCAGCGACTGCTTAATAGCGGATGTCACTGTGATTACTAGCATGGTGGTGGACCATACAGTTTATGGAAGCTCTGGATACAAACTGTCATGAACAATATTTCTTGTGCCTGTTTACTCTTTTCCTTTGCTACTCACATGAGAAGAGAAAAAAAAGTGGGTTGAGGTGGGGGCTGAGGGGTTCTCTTCTGTTTGCTTTGACATATGCTGATCCACTATTCAGTAAATCTAAGTTTCTTGCTGACATCTCTCATTGCATGTGCTGATTCATAGAAATCAAATTTCAACTTTAGTACGCGACACAAGAAACATGATTAATCACCACTTAAACTTTTTGTACAATCATCATCATTCTACTGCTTTCAGTAGCTTTCAACTTGGCAAAATGGCAGACAATTTCAAAGCAATTGTAAAGGTTAAAAAGAAAGATACAGATATCTGGTTGAGAAGGATAAGTACCATGTTTGTCATGAAGTAAAATATTGTAAAGGAGTCGTTGTTTGAAAAGTTTTCGCCAAGTGTTATTATTTATTTTCTCGATCATGATTTGTTTTCTTCTGTTTTTCTCGCTTCCAGTTGGTGGCTGGTTGACTTCACTTGCTGTTGCAGGATACACGGCATTAACTGTAAGGAAAATGGTTAAGACTGAAATGATGGCTACTGAGCCCATGGGGGAATCTTCCCCATTTTCAAGTTTAGAAGTCTGGTTTTGGAGTGGTATTTTTCTCTCCTCGTTCATTCTAGCACTTGCAAATCCAACAATACTTGGGACGAGTGCGAGAACATGCCTTCCTTTCTTACTTGCTGCTACGGTCTTGGGGTACATGGTCGGCACTGGGTAATATGCCTTCCCATTTATTAAAATAGGGAGTATATAATGCTAACTGCTAAATATATGGATTGATCATTAATTATCTCTTGTTTTTGGGTTTTACCATCAGGTTAGCGCCGAATGTTAAGAAGGTATTACATCCAATCATCTGCTGTGCGCTTTCTGCAGACTTGGCAGCACTAGCATTTGGGTATTTCTCAAAGTCTGGGCCGGATGCTGTTCTAGGTTTATAACCTACTTCTTCTACATATTGCATTCTTCAAATATACATTCCTAAATTCATCTTACTATATAATGTTTTTATTAACTATTTGCCTGAGGGTACTTTGAAACTTGGGAAGGTGCATGGGGGCTTTTATTTGTACTTATTCAGCATCCAGATATAAGTCATATACATCTCCTGACTCAGGTTCATAAGTAATCTGGAGTGCGGTTATACAGTGATAATTGTTTCACTAAGCTCATGTTGATATGGTATGTTGGGTGTCATATTTAAGTCTAGTATAAGCACATGGGAATATCCTGAGGACATATTTGGGATGCCAGAATATGTCACAGGATATTCCATTATGAGATTATTGTCATAATGATTGAGATCATTATATTAATGACTATAAGGCTATATAATGCCAATGAGACAATCAATAAAATAATCAACTAATTTCAACATGGTATCAGAGCCAAGTTTCCACAAACCCTAGCCGTCACAAAGCTTCCACAAACCCACAGGAGGATTTCCTAGATCTCCTCCACCGAACTCTTCCACGCCCCCCCTTCTTCCCTTCTCTTCTCTTCTCCGCCCTTCGCTGTTGCTGCCCGGTCCCGCGACTGCTGCGGCTACTACTGCTGCTGCGGCTGCTGCGACTGCTGCTGCTGCGACGGCGGCTGTGACATGTGTGCTGCCGCCTCCTCCGCACCAGCAAGGGACAACGCCTAATAGGGATGCCTAGATCTGAAAAAAGGGGGGACATATTCGGATCTAGGAGCGGACGACGAGGACGAACGTGAGTCGTGGAGCGGACGTGACGTGATTGGATAGACGATGCATCGATGGAGGAGATCATCAAGAAGCTAGATTCTGCAGAGGTGGCGACGTTGATGAAGTTGTTGACGATGTCGGCTGGTGAGAACACGACACGAACGTCGCCGGAGTTGAAGCTTCCCTCCATCGATCTGAAATTAGATGGACCAGCCACCTATCTGAGTTGGTCACGGCGGGTGAGAAGAACCCTCGCAGGAAAAAATATGGAGGGGTTCCTGACGGGCGAGACGACAGAGCCGGACGATGGTTCGACAGGACGCGATGAGTGGAAGTCCACTCATATGGTGATCTACATCTGGCTTCTCAACTCCTTAGTCCAGTCTATTGCCGCCACAGTAGACGGTATTGAGATGGTGAAAGATGTGTGGGAGAAGTTGAGAAGGACCTATGATGGTGTGGGGAACAACTTACGGGTCTTCCAGATAAAGGGGGAGATTGATAACACCATACAGGGAGAGAAGACGGTGCAGGAGTATGCCACGGAGTTGGAGCGTCTGTGGTTGGATTATGATCACTCCTCAGATCGGGCGAGCTGCGGGGACCCTAAGTGTAAGGAGAGACAGGTGTGTCTGCAGGAGAGGACGTTGAAGTTCCTCAAAGGGCTGACTGCAGCTTTCGCACAGAGGACGGCCCTAATTCTAGCCCAACCAAAGATCCCTAGCCTTGAGGAGGCTATCTCAGCCATGATCCAGGAGGAGACACGCATCAGGCTGCAAGCCGGGACAGGTGGTCCCCCCGAAGCAAAGTCAGCACTAGCGATCACCAGCTCAGGTAACACAGGATCTAAGGGAGAGCCCTGGCAGCATAACCGGCAGTGCTACAACTGTGGGGAGATGGGTCATCATCGGTATACTTGTACCAAACCACCTAGGGAGGGAGATTCAGGTGGTGGACGAGGACCGTTCGGCGGACGAGGATATAATGGTGGACGTGGTCGTGGTCGAGGGGGTAGACGAGGCGGCCGAGGAGGTTATCGGGCGAACCTCCTGATATCAGAAGGGAACGGAGAAGCTGATGGCACCTTTACTGTGGAGGACCAGGCACTGGGAGACATGAGGAGTAGAACAGAGGAGACGTCCACCTCATTCTTTGTTAGGGGCAACGCTGCCATGTATGCCCATCCATCAGAAGGTACTGACGAATCACTTGCCCTTGCGTCTATCTCTTCCCTTAAATCATCAGACTGGATTATCGACTCGGGAGCATCTCGACATGTGACGGGGAATGCTAGTGAGTTTTCTTCCTACACTTACCTAGCATCAGCAGACAGCATTCAGACAGCTGATGGCACTTTCCAGCCAGTGGTCGGTAACGGTACTGTTAATTGTACAGGTTCAGTAAGATTATCCAACGTTTTACATGCTCCATCCTTTCCAATCAGTCTCTTGTCCATTAGTTCTATAATCCTCCAACTTAAATGCATTGTTTCTTTTGATATTCCTAAGGTAACCTTCCAGGAGAAAGGGACAGGACAAAGACTTGGGACTGGCACTTGGCATGAGGGACTGTGATACCTAGATCGAGAAGGACTGGACTCAGCATTGGTATCTATGGCAGAGAAGGCTGGCATGGAAGGACTGTAGCAGAGGACTGAGGATACCTTGATACTCCATCATCGGAGGATGGGACATTCTTCCTTTGATACTCTAAGTAAGTTGTATCCAGAGATTTATGCAAAAACAAATAAAGAGAAATTAGTATGTGATGCGTGCGAGTTAGGAAAACTTACTAGGAGCTCATATGTTGGCACGGGTCATAGGAGCACTTTTGCTTTTGAGGTAGTACATTCTGATGTCTGGGGTCCATGTGCTACTAACACTATGAATGGTTATAAGTACTTTGTTTCTTTCATTGAGTGTGCCTCTCGTGTTACCTGGTTATATTTGATAAAAAATAAGAATGATGTACCTGCTTGTTTTCGGGATTTCCATAAGCATGTCCAGACTCAGTACAAAGCAGTTGTGAAGGTACTGAGGTCTGACAATGGAACGGAGTATACCAACAGGACGCTTGCAGAATACTTGTTAGCACACGGAATACAGCATCAGATCACCTGTGCATATACACCAGCACAAAATGGAGTTGCAGAAAGGAAAAACAGACACCTTCTGGAGGTCGCAAGAAGTATGATGATCGACATGAATGTCCCACAGAGACTGTGGGGGCATGCAGTGTTGACAGTAGCTCAACTCATCAACAGGATGCCCTCGAAGGTCCTCGAATGGAAGTTCCCATATTAGGTATTGCAAGGCAATAATAGTGGGATACTCCCACTGAAGGTGTTTGGGTGTGTATGTTTTGTGAAGGACAACAGGCCATCAGTTGGGAAACTTGACCCTAGAGCGGTCAAATGCATCTTCGTAGGCTACTCGGCGACCCAGAAGGGGTATGTGTGTTGGAGTCCAGTAGAGAAGAAGAAGTTTGTCAGTATGGATGTCCACTTTCGGGAGCATGAGCCATACTACCGCCAGGACGGAACTTCACACAACACGCCTAATACTGCCAGTATTAGGCGAGAGGGGGAGATGGAGAACTTGGTGGTAACTGATTTAGAAGTTTGGTATGGAGGCACGGAGAAGGGACAAGAAGGTGAAGGTGTTAGGCCTACGGCTCAGGGAGAGTTACTTACCTACAGCAGGAGAGAGAAGCAAACTGCAGAACCAGTACCGACAGTGCCAAGTCCCTCGCCTGTGTTCGTCCCAACTCCTGAGGCACCGACACCAACCCCCCTTCAGGTGATACCCCCTCCTTCACAAGATATCATTCCTCCTACTTCTACTCCTCCCACACCACTATATGTACGGAGGACCACTCGCAGCAATGCAGAAAATCCTCCAAACAGATATGGTTGGGATATTGCTCAGTTTGTTTCTTATGACCATATCCCTTCTTCTCATGGAGCATTTATAGCATCTTTGGATAGTATTACTGTACCTAACAATTGGCAGGTTGCCAAGAACGATCCAAAGTGGAAAGCGGCAATGCACGAGGAGTTGGGAGCTCTGGAGAAGAACCATACTTGGGAGCTTGTGAGACTGCCAGAGGGGAAGAGAGCAGTTGGATGCAAGTGGGTCTTTACCGTGAAGCAGAACCCAGATGGACAGGTTGAGCGCTACAAAGCTCGACTAGTAGCCAAAGGATACAGTCAGACGTACGACATCGACTATGACGAGACCTTTGCACCAGTTGCAAAGATGAGCACTGTCAGGACTCTGATTTCTCTGGCAGCGAATGGTGGATGGAAGCTACACCAACTGGATGCGAAGAATGCGTTTCTTCACGGAGATCTAGTGGAGGAGGTGTACATGGAGATACCACCAGGATTTGGCACCAATCATACAGTGGACAAGGTCTGCAGGTTGAAGAAGTCCCTCTATGGACTGAAGCAGTCTCCTCGAGCATGGTTTGACAGATTCAGAAGGGCGATGATAGGGATGGGATATCAGCAGATCAATGCTGATCATACTGTGTTCTTCCGTCGGAGTGGAGGCCACATCACCATGCTTGCGGTGTATGTGGACGATATGATTATCACAGGAGATGATGAGCAGGAGATCGCCCGACTCAAAGGAAAGCTTGGCAAGGAATTCGAGGTGAAGGATCTCGGCCTTCTTCGGTACTTACTTGGGATTGAGATTGCTCGAGAAGCAGAGGGGATTGTTCTCTCTCAAAGGAAGTATGCACTGGACCTTCTCACAGAAACTGGGATGTTGGGGTGCAAACCTGCAGCGACACCAATAGATCAGAGGTTCAAGATTGATGCTGAGGCTGGAGAACCAGTTGATCGGGACAGATACCAGAGACTGGTTGGCAAGTTGATCTATTTGAGCCACACACGTCCTGATATCTGCTTTGCAGTAAGTGTGGTGAGCCGCTACATGCATGACCCACGAAAGGGTCATATGGATGCAGTGTACCATATTCTGAGGTACTTGAAAGGTGCTCCCGGGAAGGGACTAATATTCAGGAAGAACAATCACGTGAGCATCGAGGGCTATTGTGATTCTGACTGGGCTAATTGTGCTGATGACAGGAGGTCTACCTCGGGATATTGCATATTTGTAGGAGGTAACTTGGTCTCCTGGAGGAGTAAGAAGCAGTTTGTGGTGGCCAGATCGACAGCTGAAGCAGAGTACAGAGCTATGGCCTTGGGAGTTGCAGAGCTGCTATGGTTGAAGAATATGCTGGTGGAGCTGAAGCTGGATCAAGGAGCCAAGATGAAGCTGTGTTGTGACAATCAGTCAGCTATTAGTATCGCCAATAATCCAGTACAGCATGACAGGACCAAACACATCGAGATTGATAGATTCTTCATCAAAGAGAAGTTGGATAGTGGATTACTGGAGCTTGGCCATGTTCCAACCAGGGATCAAGTAGCAGATGGACTAACCAAGGGACTCGCCTCAGTGAGCATGATTAGAAGATGTGACAAGATGGGCTTAGTGAATATCTTTCACCCATCTTGAGGGGGAGTGTTGATATGGTATGTTGGGTGTCATATTTAAGTCTAGTATAAGCACATGGGAATATCCTGAGGACATATTTGGGATGCCAGAATATGTCACAGGATATTCCATTATGAGATTATTGTCATAATGATTGAGATCATTGTATTAATGACTATAAGGCTATATAATGCCAATGAGACAATCAATAAAATAATCAACTAATTTCAACAGCTCACCTCTCAATACTAAAAGTAAAATGAACCTTCATGCTAAACATTATTTATATATAAGTACTGTTTGGATGCATTCTTAGAAGATTTCTGTTCAACATGGTTGTCCTATGTTTCAACAGAAGCTAATCCGATAGAAGTATGATTATTTGTGGACATAAACATCTTGCAGAATCTGTTGCGAGTTGCTCAACACTGATAAGGGTTCCCATTACTTGATGACATTTAAACTGTATTTAGAGAAACTAGCATGAACGTTTTTCTTCCTTTTCTTAAAAACTAGCATGAACATGTTTCCCAATTAAGTCCAAGAACCAACAAAGTTGTCGTATAACAAGTCATCGTAATTTAAAGTGGTTTCCAATACGTACTCGTTCCATGGATAGTTACCAATTAACCAGATTACTTGGTCGGTAACCACAATTACACAACCAAATGGAATTTTTGATTAATAAGTTACCAATTAATCGACAAAGCATCCATATTCTTTTTTACAACAATGTAACACAGGATATGCAAGGTTTCTTTTGTATGTGTATGTGTATGTGTATGTGGGTTCTCTCTCTTTTACAGCATGGTTTTCTTTATGTTTGATTGAACTACTGTAACTTTTTGCAGGTGCCTACCTTACTAAAGTTCCATCCAATCCTGGTGCTGGTGATATTCTTATGGGTTTTCTTGGATCTGTCATTATTTCATTTGCATTTTCAATGTTCAAACAAAGAAAGGTGATTTACTTCATACCATAGTTTGCAGTATCAGTCGATATCGATACGATACGGCTGATTCCGATACGATACGGACGATACCAATACAGTTTGGCATCTCCGATCCGATACCAAGTCGATACCGATATTGAACGATATCGACGTTATGTATCTCTTTTCCATTCAATTCGGCAGAGAAAATTGAACAAAAAAGACAATCAACAAGGGCGTACAAAAATAGTTTGGTTGTAAAAGTATGTATACAAAGAAAACGTATTTATCACAGGTAAACCAATCAGCAATGGATGACTATTATTTCTTTCAATTTCAAAACTACTAAAAAATACTAAAAATACTTTAAATTATGTCTAAATATATAAAATATTTTTCTAAATTTTTGATAATTATTTGCTTTTCGATATAAAAAAAAATCTGATACTCTGATCTGAAACTGCCGTTACTAGCGATACCGCTGATCCTGATACTCATAGGTAGAATTGATACCCGATAATGTGAACCTTGCTTCATACATGTTATAATTTTCACTGTATCCTCTCTTCTTCTTTTTCCTTCTCAGAAATGATCTCTATCTCCCAAAATGAGGATAGCCAACTTATATTCTAACTTAGTCCAGTAGGCTTGCAAGTTATGAGTTCCTGTGTCTAAACAGCATCTATTTCTTGTCTATTAGCTTGTCAAGCGGCATGCTGCAGAGATCTTCTCGTCAGTGATTATTGCAACAATATTCTCTCTGTACTCGACTGCCATTGCAGGACGAGTTATTGGGCTGGAGCCAACTCTAACCATATCAATCTTACCAAGATGTATAACTGTGGCACTAGCCCTAAGCATCGTGTCACTTTTTGGAGGTATATTCTTATTTCCTCATGCATTCAAAAATATTTCCCATATTGCACAATTCTCTTTTTTTTTCTTTACTCACATTAGACTTCTTTCCTGATATCTATCAGTCACATGTATGTGTTGCTCATGTGATAACAGTACTCTCTATAAATTATTTGCTCTTCCAAAATATGAGCTGTTGTAATTGGATACACATTTAGTTCTGAACCTACTCTTCATGGTTTTTAGGTGCAAACACATCTCTTACTGCAGCCGTGGTCGTTATGACTGGTCTTGTTGGAGCGAATTTCGCACAAGCAGTTATGGATAAACTTAGGTTAAATGATCCCATTGCTAGAGGAATAGCAACTGCATCAAGGTACACTCTGCAATTCTTTGATATATATATATATATATATATATATATATATATATATATATAGGGTAAACGGGATATGAGCCATAGGTTTATATTCCTATATGAGCCATGCACATGTGGACCAATAGGAATGGATTCCTACATCCCATGTGCATTATTACACTCCATTCCTATTGGTACACATGTACATTGACTCATATAGGAATATGAGATTATGGCTCATATCCCTTTTTTCCGTATATATATATATATATATATACTTTGACACACACACATATACACACACACACACACACACACACACACACATATATATATATATATATATATATATATATATATATATATACTTTGACACACACACATATATACACACACACACACACACACACATATATATATATATATATATATATATATATATATATATATATATTGCCAATGACATCCTAGCCTAACGGTTAAGACTGAGGCATACCCCCCCCCCCCCCCCCAAGCGGTTGTGGGTTCGAGCCCCCCTCGGGCGTCATTTAATTTTCCTTTGGAGGAATTAAGTGGTGGGATGGTGGTGGGTGCAGTGCGCTGCTAGTGCGGAGCTAGTGCGGCGAGGTGCGACTTTGGCTACGTGAGGTCTTCGGACCGGATGGAGCCTTCGGACGTGGTGCATTAGGGCGGGTATGGTGCCTTCAGGCCAGGATGTAGCCTTCGGGCTAGGGATTGTATATATAGGCCTTCGGGCTAGATTGGTTGTAAGCCTTCCGGCTGAGTTGTAGCCTCTCGGAGGGGCTTGAATAAAATTTACCTTCTTCGATATATATATATATATATATATATATATATATATATATATATATATATATATATATATATATATATATATCGAAGAAGGTAATTTTATTCCAAAAGTAAATCAACTATACATCCCAGTCCCTCTCATGCTTCTCTCAACCCTCCCATACCTACAACATCATTTTTAATATTATTGATAATGCCTATAGTAGATATAGGCCGGTTATCAAAAATCTGATTATTTATTTCCCTCCACACATGCCATCCCGAAGCCGCGAGACGGGTGCACGCCTCCCCAAACCACAAGCTGCCTCTGCTACGAGATCTCCTGATGATATTAACCACCTCTTGTACCTCTCATTCCTCCTCCGTACGTAATTGAAGTTTAATACTTTGATTTCTCCATATCTCTTTAGCTATCAAACATCGGAAGAACAAATGGCGGGTAGATTCGTTAGCGACCCTACACAGAACACAATGTCGGTCCGCAACAGTTATGCCAAATCTCTCCAGCCTGTCTTTGGTAAGCAGTCTTCCAAGTGCCAATTTATACATACATAATTGAATTTTTCTGGCCACATCTGTCGCCCATATGACATCATAGTTGACCAGCTTCTCATGCGTATCCCTCGCATGATTGTAAGCCACCTTGAAATTGAATTTTCCATCACTGGAGCCCTTCCACTTCCAGGCTGTCAGGTCCCAATTCCGAAGAACCGAAAGTAGCCACGGACGTGATGCCGTACAAGCCTAGATTGCACTTGTACAAGGCAAGAAGATAGACAAGGCATGGTATATCTCAGAAACAAAGATATCGCAACGAAATTAAGCAAACAAAATTGAAGTCAAAGAATATAATAAAAAGCTTTTCTTTGTTGATAATGACAATTGAGTACATGGCTTACAAAAGATTTTACAAAGCTCTCAAATACAACTGATACTTGGCTAATTGGCTTACATTGATATTTGTTGTCTTGGCTTACAATCTCACTGATACAACTGAATTACACTGTTCCATACATTATGTCCTTTATAACAGAAGATGCCTCCAATGGAAGAAGAGCTTATGCGTGCCTCAATAATACTTCGATGTCTCAGAACCGTTCCAGACACTCCCCAATTGCTGAGTATCTGGGGATGCACACAAACGTGGGTCAGTACATATCGTGTACTGGTGAGTAGAAACTAGCCCACTCGTCTAAACCGACACTAAGTATTCATGTGAAAAGCATGCATATTAACTTAGTGGTCTTTCTATTATGAACTAGGTTCATTTCAATGATCAAAGTATTCAGTAGCATAATGAAACATACTTTGGAAACAACAATATACATTGAATATATGTGAAATATGTACATATCGCTTAACGGCGATTCTTACGAACAACCCACTCGTCGTATCCCTGTAAATCAAGGATTAGCCACAGCATAATCAATACGAATCATTCTTACAGAGATAATTTTAAAGCCTGCATAAATATTCTCGTTAGTATGCAGCCTAACTACATGAGGGTCATTGGTGATATGCTTTCGCACCACGAGGGACGTGCCATATAGGACTTCGAAGGGCGTACGAAGCGCCATTCATGAGGTTGTGATTCCCAATGAATGTCTCGTTTATACCCTGTGCTACCAAAATACTATGTTTCCTCCTAGGCCGAACAATCCCGGTGCCCCGGTGCATTTCGTTTGAGAAAACTTACCAAATTTTGTGCACAAGTTGTCCCTGACCATGCAACGACTATGCAAATAAAATCTAAACATAAATTGCATGGTAACGAAATGTAAGTACAGTCTCGCATTATTGATCCTTCTTGTTTTCCTCATTCTCATATCGGTTAGTGACCCCTAGGTCCCAACTTACAAACCTTCTCGTGGCCAGGTGGTGCCAAACCACAATTATGCTCGGATATGAAGCGTTTCCTTCATAGTTACTGTGCACTGTTACACTTATACCTGTACAGATGTTCAATGTTCCATTCTCAGTATTACCAGCATGTGAAGTAGATTGCAAAATATTACTTCTTTTTTATGGCATGTTTACTTTATAGCATTCTTGTATCAATAGTACTAGCAGTTCATTATTCATGTGTTTCATTAATTACAGCAGCATTGAACATAAGGCATCATTATCATTGTGTGGACTAGAGCAGCATATTGTTATGACATACAACAAAGCAACACTAGCATTCATTTTATTAGGGCATGAAGGAGTAGAGGAGAAGGGACAGATCCACTCACTTATATACATATTATTTTCATGCCATATCACATAAGATATCCCATCCGGCCAAGTTAGGCATAGCATTATCATACCAAGCATCTCGATTTTTCGCACCACTTGTATTCCATCGGTCTGATCCATCTATAATTCCAGCATAATACCTTTCCGCGGAGCGGGACATTACACATGCATCCGACTGAATGTCTCCCTCAATTGGGATTGCCTGGATCTCCACACTCCATTCCCAGAGCTGAGGTTTATCCATTAGCCCCCACCGCCCATTTTGGATCAAAGAGCTGACCTTTACCCTCCTGAGAACCATTGGCGCTGGCGGGACATCCACTCGGTCATACAGGCTCCGGCCATTAAGCCACCGGTCTACCCAAAGCACGTCGTCTCCCCATCACAAATCCTCTTGTTCAGAAGTAGCCGCATCTCATGCCTCCGAGTTGTAGAAGCATGAAAAATTCGAGTCTATGCGCCAGGAGATATGCCCTCAAAGCTTGTCTTAGTAATGTTGCAGAGAAGCTATACGGCCAAGGGACTCTCCCCAAAGCAAGTCTGCAAGTGCCATATGCGGCCTGAACAAACAAGCCATATGCGGCCTGGAACAACCAAGCCGTAGAGAAGCGACATGCGGCCTGGTCAACAAAAGATCTAGAAACCGCATGGTATACTCTATGCGGCCTGGGTAACCAAAGATCTAGAAGTCGCAGAGAGACCACAGAGCAAGAAGGCCGCATAAAATCTCCTCTGGCACAGATTCTGATGTCTGTCAGAAGCTCTGACACATCACTCTGAGACGCTTCGAGACTCGTAAAGATGAAGCCTCAGAAGAAGACAATGGGTCACATCAGCGCATTAATTGCCTCGACAAAAGTGTCATGCCACGTGTTCCCTCGTATGCGGCTACAAGACCCATGCGACCTCGCCAACATGCGGCCTAGTTTTTATGCGGCCTCCAGTTCACAAGATCTTCCTGTTACAACTGCAGAGATCTTCGCACAGTTGGTGCTGACTATGTGTTCAACTAACCAAGTCACGCCTACAACGGGTTGATAACCCCGAGATCTCATCAACAGCATATCTCAACCAAGACTACGTGGCAATCTGCCCATGGCATGCGGCAACAGTTGCAACCGCATTCTGTTGAAGGAGCCTTATACGACCACCAAACATAGGCATGCGACACCCATAGCCCATCAGCACGATGGCTATAAATAGGAGCATCTTGAACGTTCAAAAGGTCAGCTTTTTCTGCTTCAGAAAGAGACCAGACCAAGAAAGGCAGGGCTGGCTATCTGCGAATCTGCACTCAAGCAAGAGAGAAGAGCTTCTACATCGGATCGTCCACGGAGTAAAGAGAGTTGCTACACTCTTAACCCTCCATCGTCACCCCCAGAAAATAACTTTGAACTTAGATTGTCTTCTAGGTCTTCTCTGTACTTTTTCTTAGTTTGTTAATCAAATCTAGTTCTTCCAGTTCTCTTTTTGATTTAAATGGCAAACACGATGGCGATTCTGCTGGGAAAAAGTTTATCCTCTGTTGAGAAGTCAGTGACGCAGTCCGATGCGTCAAAGCTCGGCTCGAGGAAAAAGATGCTGGTGGTTCATTTCGACCAGTAAGCGTTCGAGGATATTCTCTCGGAATGAAGCATCAGTCCTTCCTCAAGGCTAGCCAAGCCCAAGGCGACCCGCAGGCAATGGGTAGCGAAGGCCGACGCGCCTCGCCCAACTGCAGAGAGGGCGCTTTCAACCGCTCGTCCTGTTGCGCACAGCCATGCGCGCACAGCCATGCTCGCACCTAAGACGTCCACGTCTATACGGCATCCCGGGCAGACGCAGAAACTGTTCAGCACCTGGACTTTGGCAGAGGAAAAGACTACGATGCCAGACGTTCTGGTGCTAAGGCAGCTTCTATGCGACCAAGGAGGAGGCCGCATAAGACTATCCATGTGACATCAACTCACAGTCGCAGACATACGACCGCATGCGGCCCTGATAGCAACAGAACCTCCGTTTTCGACCATATCTTATGCAGCACAGATCTTATGCGACCCACTTAGAATGGAGAGAACCCAAATCTGGACTCTTCATACTACGGGCCTGCGGCTACTAAACTGAAGAAGTCTAGGACAGTGCGAGCGCGTCAAGCTCATGCAACTGCTCATGCGACCGACTGCCAACATACATCGCTAACTATTACGCGAGCCTCTGACGGAAAGTTGTACAGGACTGACCCATGCGTCCAGCCCACACGGACCAATGGACAAGGTCCGTCTCAAAAGTCTTCCACCAGTGCCTCGGGACAAGTTCGTGTACGAATCCCAGGCCAGGGAGCAAATACAACACCTGCGCATCCGTGTGTCCGGGATACCCGGACTCACAAAGAGGATGCAAAGGTAAAACATCATTCACATAATTTGTGTGACGTGATTATTCACAAGCGCGAAGTAAGGAAAACAACTACGGCGTGCGTCGTGCCCTCTCTAAGGCACTGTTGTACCAATATCATCATCAACTGCTGTTGCAATAAAGTGGCAGTACCCACAGACAGACAGTTGGCCTTCCATCGACTACACCAGAAAGCACCTATCCGGCAAGAACTCGGAGATCAGGTGCAAGCACCAGAGGAGGAGGAATTGTCCTTTGCCTCATGCTACTCAACTAGCAAGCTTTCCGCCACCAAGGGAGGAAAGAAGTCAAATACCTGCAGTCCGTCGCTCTCTACCAGGGCATCACGAAGGCGACTACCCGGAGGGCTGATAACGACACCTGCGGAAGGCATCTTCCAGGGCATCCGCTCAAGGAAGAAGCTGTCAGCCCCGGGGGGTAGTTCTTCCTCAGAACCCACAAGCGCAAAGTAAGAAAAACAACTATGGCGTGCATCATGCCCTCTGTAAGGCACTGTTGGACCAACATCATCATCAACTGCTGCTGCAATAAAGCGGTAGTACCCACAGACAGGCAGTTGGCCTTCCATCGACTACACCAGAAAGCACCTATCCGGCAACAACCCGGAGATCAGGTGCAAGCACCAGAGGAGGAGAAATTGCCCTTCACCTCATGCTACTCAACTAGCAAGCTTTCCGCCACCAAGGGAGGAAAGAAGTCAAATACCTGCAGTTCGTCGCTCTCTACCAGGACATCACGAAGGCGACTACCTGGAGGGATGATAACGGCACATGCGGAAGGCATCTTCCAGGGCATCCGCTCAAGGAAGAAGCTGTCAGCCCCTGGGGGGTAGTTCTTCCTCAGAACCCCTGGGGTGGCCCAAGCAGGGCATAGCAATCCTCCAGAACTCCACGACAACCCGACGTTCCGTGGGGATAGTGAATCTCAAGGGTCAGACGCTGAGTTTCCTGGAGGTAATCACCCTCATCAAGAAGATGTAGCTTCCAAAGCTGGGGGAAGCATTCCCTCCGATTCTGAAGAAGATATAGCACTTTCAGCTTTCCCTGAGGACAACGATTCTGAGGAAGCTGACAGCAACGTGCCTTGGGTTAATGCAGCATCTAGGGCTTGGGGTAGCAATCTTCCGGAATCGGAAGATGGTACGATGATGCCTACCTCCCCTGAAGACTGTAACTCCCAAGGAACAAACAATGACATGCTTGGGGGTAGTCACCCTTGAATAGTCAGAGCATTATTTGAAGCTGGGAGTAGCATCTCCTTTGAGTCTGAAGACGATGCAACCATGCCCATCTTCTCTGAGGACAATGCGACTCAGGAACCGAAGACGGAAGGGCTCAGCGATCGCCAACGTCTCGATGCTCTTGAGGCAATGATGCACACTATGAGTGCCACAATGCAGACTCTGGCCCAGGCAATACTGAAGATCAAGGCAAACATGGTCCTGCCACCCTCAGGGTCCGCAGTAACTCTGCAAGCTGGGAGTAGCAATCTCCTGGTGATCCACACCAACACGTCATGCTGTGAGGACAGTGATTCCCAAGAACCAGACAATGACATGTCTGGGGGTAGTCTCCCTCAACAAGATATAGCAGCATCCAAAGCTGGGGGTAGAATTTCCTCCGAGTCCGAAAATGATGCAAAATTATCGGTCTCCCCTGAGGACCGTACGACTCAGGTATCGGAAGCCCCAAAGCCAAGGGACTTTCTCCTTTAATGACAACGACATCATTGAAATCTTTAACATACTGATGAAGGAAAACAAACTTTGGCTCCACCACATCAGTTTTTCTGAAGAGGTTGACAAGGTCGATGACCAAAAATATTGCCTCTTTCATCGGTACATTCATCATCCAACCAGAGACTGCTCTATGTTGAAGAGATGTATCCAGCAATTGATCGATGCCAATGAGCTCAACCTCGACTTCGAGGATAAGACGGTCATTGCGAACATAGTATCCCTCCAATTCCACTAGACTTTGACAGTCCTCATCTCGGGAGTAGTTGATGGAAAGAGGAACTCCAAGGTATTTAACTGGAAGTTCCCCTTTGATCACCCCAAGTGCCTCCGCCCTCTCTTTTTCTTGCGTACAATGTCTATTAAAATAGACTTTGCTTTTGTCACGATTCAGGTGAAGGCCAGTAAGCCTCCCGAATTCTGCCATGATCGTAGAAACCGCCTTCATGCCTCCCATCGACGGCTCTATAAACACAAGAAGATCATCAGCATAAATTAAGTGGGAGATGCGAGGCTGAACCTAACGGTACAATGGTCTAATGAGTTTCAGGTGCATGGCCATCTCCATCATGCAGGTGAAGTACTCCATCACTATGGTAAATAAGTACGGAGAAATTGGGTCTCCTTGCCGTAGTCCTCAATTGCTTCTAAAAAATCCAAATGGCTGGCCCTTGGTAAGTACCGAGAAGGACGGAGTCGAGATGCATTCCCTTATCCTATCCACCCATCTGTTGTCGAATCCCATCGCAAGCATAAAATGGCAGACAATCCCTGTTCACCGTATCGTAGGCCTTTCTCAAGTCCAACTTGATACAAGCTTTCTTGTCACCCCTTTTATTGAACTCCAGAACCATTTCGTGTGCTAACAGACTATTATCCACAATACTACGCCCCTTTTATAAAGTCTGCTTGATTGCGCGAAATTAATTCCTTCATGATGTTCTCAATCCTGCGACACATCAAATCAGTAATCAATTTGTAAATAAAATTACAACAAGCAATCAGCCGGAAGTCTACTAAAGCAGAAGCACCCTCTTTCTTCGTGTTCACCATTAAAGTGAGTTTGGATAACTTTTGTTCAACAACAAACAAAAAAGTATAAAAAAATCTTAGACAAAAAATCTAAGTACAATTTTTTTGATTTGGGAATGTGACGATGGAGATCGAGTACTGCAGCAACTCATTTACTCCATTGACGGTCCGACAAAGGAATGATGATGTTCTCCTCTCCTCTCCTGAGCTTGTGTGCACGTACGTTGATCGCCTGGAAGGGTATGGTCTCTGAAGCAGAAAAATCTGCCCTTGGAATGTCTAAGTTTCTCTTATTTATAGTCATCATGTTGATGGGCTATAGGTGCCGCATGTGCTTCTGTTTGGTGGCCGTAGGGGGCTCCTTCAACTGAATACGGTTGTAACTGTAACCTCATACTATATGTAGGCTGCCACGTGGATGTAGTTCCGACCGTGGGAGCGAGTCCAGGACGAGCTGCCACGTGTACGTTTTTTGCGATTTGTTGTTGCTGAAGATCTGGACGGTTCTCGTCTTTTGTTTGCGTGACTTAGTCAGCTTGACACGTGGCCCGCATTTAGTTAGAGAGAATTACTTCAATCGCAACAGAAAGACTTCGTCTCAGGAATATCTGCCACGTTGGACGCATAGAGTCTGGAACGCATGAGATGCATGGAACGCATGGAGTCTGGAATGCATGGGACCAGAGACGCATGGAACGCATGGAGTCTGGAAAGCATGGGGCCAGAGACGCATGGAACGCATGGAGTGTGGAATGCATGGGACCAGAGACGCATTGTACACGTGGCGCTGCACACCCGTTAGAGTAAAAGTTCATGCCGACGTGAGGTTCTGTCGTTTAGCGTACTCACGTCTTTCGTGGTGTTCAGAAAGTCTTTTTTGTCATATTTTGTGTCAGACACAATCTTGTGTCAGGCCTTTATGTGGCCAATATTAAGGCGCATGGATGCTGCTTTTCCTTGGCCGCATGGTCATTCTGCGGCCAGATTTCTTCTGAGTCAATCTTGGGGCGCATGTTTGTTGGGCGCATGGATCTAGATTTTTTATTTTTCTACAAGACCCCCTTCAAACTTTACAAAATGACAAGTTTTGAATACTTTGAACAAGAAGCATGGTCGAGCACTTTCGGTCGCATGGTTGTGATGCCGCATAGGTATGTTGCCATTAGGTACGTTGCCGTATAGGCGCTTCCGTCAAGTTTTCAGATCATTAAATGCCAAGATTTGACTCGATCTCTGAGAAGATTTCTTGGGGATTCTGAGCCAACGGCAATTTTCGAGGAGATAAATGAGGATCACACAAATCGAGGCATTAGGATCATCCTCATAACTGCCTAGTTCATCGCCTCGATCTTCTCACGCGCCCTAGGAGCCTATAAATAGGTGGGCTAGGGAGGAGAGAAAACTTTTGTCTCTCGACCTTCCCCTATTTTGTGAAAGAAGATGTTGAGGGCTACTGTCTATCTCGCCGAGGGATTTGTCAAGAGCGACGTCGATCTGTAGTTTGGCCGCATAATAAGGAATCAGTCCATCTGTAGCTTGGTCGCATAATGAGGAATCGGCCCATCTGTAGCTTGGACGCATGGATGAGACCTCCTCTTGCTCATGCGTGCAGACTTACCTATCTCGAGACGTCTCCTTCTGCGTGTGGCTACAACCTGGAAGTGGCATGCGGCCGTTGTACACTTTTGCAATCTTTGTTGAGACTGGTATGTGCTCTTTATACAGGTTTTACCACCCTTCGCGGTGCCCATGATGGAGCATGAAAGGATATAATAGAACCCGTCATTCGAAGAGAATGCCAACCTTACGCGGTGGTTTTGCCAAGAATTGATCCAGGAGACGAGGGTGAACATCCTTCGTCATACGCGGAGCTGTCCCTGTTTATGCAACGTGCTAGCTGCATTTCTCTCCTTAATGCGGCTTGCTACCGGCCGGGGGGCTGTGGTGTCGATGACAGAATTTGGATTAATTGTCATTCCTGTCTTCGGTCTTCCCGCATGGTTGTAGAGTAGAGCACATGATCCTACTCCTCCCTTGCTATCCATCAGTATGAATTCTTTTTCATATACTGAGGTTTGCACTATGGAGGGATGATCCAGAATGTGTTGTTGCCTCCTGCTGGCTTCACTTGTGTCAGGAGCAAAAACAGCACGGAGGGGCGCCTCTAATGGAAAAGGTTCGTATCAGCAAGACTTCATGAAAATCCTTAAAAATGAGTTTCCAACATATGTACTCATGACCTTGAATACTAATAAAAAAATCCTTAAAAATGGATTTTCATCATATGTACTCATGATCTTGAATATTAATCAATAAAGTCTCATTTTCAAGAATTTCTTCTTTGTATCTGTCATATTGCATATCGTGGACTTTGGGTATTGTGCTAGAGGTAATATGGACATAGCACAACATCGTAGTTTGTTAAGGACATCCCATTGGGGGGACTTTTTGGTGGACCTTATTACCTTTTGCGCACTTGGATGCAAGTAATAGATTCGAGACAAAACCTGCCAGAGGTGATATGGACGTAGCAAGTTTTGTGGCCCCATTACTTCTTGCGCACTTGAGTGCAAGTAAGATATTCGAGACAAGCCCTGCCAGAAGTGATATGGACGTAGAAGATTTTGTGGACTTAACACCAGTGGCGTACTTAGAATTAAGTACGGGTAATAAGTTTAGATGATGACTGATATCAGAGGTAATATGGACATGATAATCGATAGTCAAGTAGAGAGGTTTGCTTAAGAAGGATATGACAAACTCTACTGGGGAGGATGTGAGGACGATAGCTCACAGGTAACATGGACGTGAGCTAAACGATAGTCATACCGAGAGGTTAGGTATGATCATGGTGTTTTGTGGAAAAAGGAAACGAGCCAGAGGTAATATGGACATAGTTGTTTTCTTTGGATGGGGAACATGGGCAGCTCATAGTTCAGAGGTAATATGGACGTGAACTATTTTCTTTTGTTAAGGACATCCCACTGGGGGATCTTTGGTAGACATATTACTTCTTGCGCACTGGAGTGCAAGTAATAAGTTCGAAACGAAAACCCTATCAGAGGTGATATGGACGTGATAAGTTTTGTAGCCTTAACACAGCTGGCGTACTTAGAGTTAAGTACAGGTGATAAGTTTAGATGACGACCGATATCAGAGGTATTGTGGACGTGATAATCGATAGTCAATAGAGAGCTTTTCTCAGAGGTAATATGGATATGACAAACCTTGTTGGGGATCACGGTTAGGACAGTAGTTCAGAGGTGATGTGAATGTGAACTAATGCCCAAGAAAACTGATTATGAGTGGTCTACCCAAAAGTGTGTCACCCACTGGGGGACTTTTTGGTGGACCTTATTACCTTTTGCGCACTTGGGTGCACGTAATAGATTCGAGACAAATCCTGCCAGAGGTGATATGGACGTGGCAGATTTTGTGGTCCCATTACTTCTTGTGCACCTGAGTGCAAGTAATAGATTCGAGGCAAGCCCTGCCAGAGGTGATATGAACGTGGCAGGTTTTGTAGACTTAACACCGCTGGCATACTTAGAATTAAGTACGTGTGATAAGTTTAGATGACCGATATCAGAGGTAATATGGACATGATAATCAATAGTCAAGTAGAGAGGTTTGCTCAGAGATAAGAAGGACATGAAAAACTCTACTAGGGATGATGTGAGGACGATAGCTCAGAGATAACGTGAACGTGAGCTAAACGATAGTCATACCGAGAGATTAGGTACGATCATGATATTTTTGTGGAAAAAGAAAACGAGCCAGAGGTAATATGGACATGGTTGTTTTCTTTGGATGGGGAACATGGACAGCTCATAGTTTAGAGGTAATATGGACGTGAATTGTTTGCTTTTGTTGAGGACATCCCACTGGGGGATCTTTGGTAGACATATTACTTCGTGCGCACTGGAGTGCAAGTAATAAGTTCGAAACGAAAACCCTATCAGAGGTGATATTGACGTGAAAGGTTTTGTGGCCTTAACACCGCTGGCGTACTTAGAGTTAAGTACGGGTGATAAGTTTAGATGACGACCAATATCAGAGGTATTGTGGACGTGAAAATCGATAGTCATACATAGAGATTTGCTCAGAGGTAATATGGACATGAAAAACCCTAGTCATATAGAGATTTTCTCAGAGGAAATATGGAAATGGCAAACCTTGCTGGGGATCACGGTAAGGACAGTAGTTCAGAGGTGATGTGGATGTGAACTAATGTCCAAGGGAACCGATTATGAGTGGTCTACCCAAAAGTGTGTCACCCACTGGGGGACTTTTTGGTGGACCTTATTACCTTTTGCGCACTTGGGTGCAAGTAATAGATTCGAGACAAGTCCTACCAGAGGTGATATGAACGTGGTAGATTTTGTGTCTCCATTACTTCTTGCGCACCTGAGTGCAAGTAATAGATTCGAGACAAGCCCTGCCAAAGGTGATATGGACGTGGCAGGTTTTGTGGACTTAACACCGCTGGCGTGCTTAGAATTAAGTATGGGTGATAAGTTTAGATGATGACCGATATCAGAGGTTATATGGACATGATAATCGATAGTCAAGTAGAGAGGTTTGCTCATAGGTAAGAAGGACATGGCAAACTCTACTTGGGAGGATGTGAGGACGATAGCTCAGAGGTAACATGGACGTGAGCTAAACGATAGTCATACTAAGAGATTAGGTACGATCATGGTATTTTTGTAAAAAAAGGAAACGAGCCAGAGGTAATATGGACATGGCTGTTTTCTTTGAATGGGGAACATGGGCAGCTCATAGTTCAGAGGTAATATGGACGTGAACTGTTTGCTTTTGTTGAGGACATCCCACTGGGGGATCTTTGGTAGACATATTACTTTTTGCGCACTGGAGTGCAAGTAATAAGTTCGAAATGAAAATCCTATAAGAGGTGATATTGACGTGATAGATTTTGTGGCCTTAACACCGCTGGCGTACTTAGAGTTAAGTACAGATGATAAGTTTAAATAATGACCGATATCAGAGGTATTGTGGACGTGATAATCGATAGTCATACAAAAAGGTTTGCTCAGAGGTAATATGGACATAACAAATCCTAGTCATATAGAGGTTTGCTCAGAGGTAATATGGACATGGCAAACCTTGCTGGGGATCACGGTTAGGACAGTAGTTCAGAGGTGATGTGGATGTGAACTAATGCCCATGAGAACCGATTATGAGTGGTCTACCCAAAAGTCTGGATAGACCTGAAGGTGGCTCCGCTGAGGAGCTTTTTGAGGATCCACTATCTGTTGCGTATTCAGGATTCCTGAATACAGACAATGGCTTTCATCAAACTTTTGTGGAAGAGAAGTGCATATTGTGTTTACACACTTGCTCGGGATAAACGGGGAACGTACCCTGTATATTTTGGTTGTCCAGCTAATAGTAAAGGGAGCACAAGTCTAGCTTAGACATAGTACTTTTTGATAAACTTGTCGTTGATAGGCATCATGAGCAAGTCATCATTGGGTTTTGCGAGCCGATAGGCACCGTTGGAGAACACGGACTCCACAATGAACGTACCCTCCCATTTAGGTTGGGATTTATCGGCCGTCTTGTAGATCATAACCATCGGTCTTCTTACTGTCAAGACGAGGTCACCCGCTTGGTAAGTCCTCATCTTGATACGTTTGTTGAAGGCTCCTGAGGCGCGCTTGGTACAGCTCAATGCGTTGTTGAGCTAAGAGATGTTTTTCGTTGAGCGCTTCTAACTCTTGTAGCCGTCGACGGTTATTGTCGTCAACGGTCAACTGGTTGGACATAGCTACTCGGAGTGACGGAATTTGGATCTCGAGTGGGAGGACCGCTTCGCTTTCGTAAACCAGGAGAATGACGTACTTCCAGTAGGTGTTCGGACCGTGGTGCGGTAGGTCCAGAGACATTCATCCAGCTTCTCATTTCAGTCATACTTATTGGATGATACGAACTTCTTGAGTAGCTTGATGATAGTTTTGTTGAATGCTTCTGTCAGACCATTTGCCGCTGGGTTGTAGGCGGTCGAGGCTATATTCTGGATTCGGTTTGTCACAAAATCGGTAAAAAGCATGACTTACAAATTGTTGACCATTGTTGTGGATGATCCTCCGTGACAAGTCGAAGCAGTATATGACGTGATGCTTGACAAAACTGATCACATTTGAGGTCTTGACTTCAGCTAGTGGAACAACTTCCGCCCATTTGAAGTAGTCGGTAATAGCCAAGATGAACCGATGTCCCTTAGAAGAAGGTGGACCAATTGGCCCGATAATGTCAATTTTCCACGCTTCAAATGGCCAAGATGCTACCGTTGGGTGTAGGAGTTCTGAGGGTTGGTGGATAAAGTCTGCATGGATTTGGCACGCTTGGCACTTCCTCGCATAGTCAACAGCCTCCGCTACCATTGTTGGCCAATAGTAACCCATTCTTCGGAGACGGTCATGTAGCCTCTAGGACAACTGCATTTCGTCACGCTTGGCATTCAGCAAAGGTCGGAGGGATTACAACCCCCAGCTTGCGTAGCTATCTGAGGTCCTGAGGAAGAACTACCTCCAGTGGATGACAGCTTCTTCTTTGAGCGGGTGCCCAGGAAAAGACCTTCCGCGGGTTCCGCTACCTGTCCTCCTTGGACCCATCTTCTTGATCCGATGGCCGAGAGCGACAGACTGGAGGCGTTGGATTTTCGATCTCCCTTTATGGAGGGGGCTTTCCGAGCAGAATAATATGAGGCGAATGACAGCTCCTCTTCCTCTGGCGCTTACACCTGTTCTCCGAGTTGCAGCTGGATGGGTGCCTTTGGTTGCAGTCGCTAGAATGTCACTACTAGAAAAAGCGGGATTAGCGACGCATTTTAGCGACTCCATGTAAAAATGTCACTAAATTAGCGACTTCATAAAAAACGTCGCTAGACGTCGCTAAATGGCGACGTTTAGCGACTTTTATTAAGATTTTAAAAGATTAGTCGCTATAAGTTCAATTAAGGTTGCTAAACGTCGCTAATATATCTAGTTTAGCGTCGTAATTAGCGACGTATATATTAAAAATATTTAGCAACGTGTTTAGCGACGTCTTTGACGTCGCTAAATTTTAATTTAGCGACGTTTTTATTTGACGTCGCTAAATTTTGGTTAATTAGGGCTCAGTTTTCTTTTCCCCCATCTGTCGAAAATTTCGAAAGTTTTCAAAACCTTTCGATTTCCCCCACCCCACTCCTCTCCGGCGACCGGGTCTCCACGGCTGCGGCTACTCCGGCATCCCCCTCTTCCTCCTCGAGCTCTAGGTAAACCCTAACTCTCTCTCTCTCTTTCTCTCTCTCTCTCTCTCTCACATGTGACACTGACACAACACACACTTGACAGACACGACACATGCACACAGACACTGACAGACACACACGCACACAGACACACACATACACACTCACACAGACACTGACACAGACACGACACACACACACACAATATTTGATCTATTGGATGTGTCCATGTGAATTGAGAGTTGGTATCATGGTGGTGTGGTGTATGGAGGATGTATCCTAGAGTATCTTGGTGTTGCATACCAAATGTTTATGAATTGGACTAGTGGTTGTGTATGTGTGTGTCTATTTATGCCTTAGAGTATCATATGATATGTATATGTAAATTGGTGTATTATCTATTTGCATATGAGAGAGTGTATGCATATATAGGTGTATCTCGATATATATATAGATAGGTATATAGCTACTGTTATCTGTGTTGGTGTTCATAGCGACGTTGTTTGGTTATTTAGCGACGTTTTTAGACATCGCTAATTTGACTTTTTCTGGCGACATGTCGACTGTCTGTTTGTTGGTACTGCTACTTTGTTACAGCAGCAGTTGATGATAATGCTGGCATAGTGATGCCCTGGGGAGGACACTTCATATGTCGTAGTTGATTCCCTCGTTTTGCTCTTGTGATTGATCACGTTGCGCAAGTCAAGCGAAGGCTGATTCACCTTTGCACCCTTCCTATGAGCCTGGGTAGACCGAGCACATGGGTGCGTAGGTGTTGACTTTGCATCCTGAACTGGGGTTCGTACAAGAACTTTTCCCAGGTTTCTAATGGAAGACTCTTTAGAGTGACCATGTCAAATTGCCACTGCGGGCTGGACGTATGGGTCAATTTTGTACAACTTTCCGTCAGGGGCACGCATTACAGTTAGCGGCACCTGTTGACGGCCGGTCGAATGAACAATTGCTTGAGCTTGGCGAGCTCGCATTGCCCTAGACTTCTACGTTCTAGCACGCGCTGGTCCGTAGTATGAAGAGTCCAACTTTACATCTTCGTCTTTCTCAGAATGGCGCATGGAATCAGCACTGCGTGAGATTCGGTCGAAGACAGAACTTCTGTTGTTGTCCTGGCCGCATGCGGCCACCTTCCTGCAGTTGCCGACTGGTGCCGCATAGTCCTCCTTATGCGACCTATGACGTGGCCGTATGGAACGTGTCTTAGCGCTCGAACTCCTTGCATCGTAGTGTTTTCCTCTGCCAAAGCTCAAGTTCTAAGCACTTTCCTTGTCCTAAGAGGTTGCCGCATGAGTGGGGTCAGCTCGTGTGAATGCATGATGTGCGTTCCTTACGGCAGGGAGAGAGACGGGGAGCGCATGCTCCGCAGTTGGGTGAGGCACAACGGCCTTTGCAACCCATATCCTGCGGGTCTTCTTAGGTTTGCCAGCCTCGGCTAAGTGCAGCCCTCAGAGAGCATTTTCTCAAAGGCTTGTTGGTCGAAGCTTATAACCAGCATCCTCTGGGTCGAACCTAGCTTCGTCGCGTTGGACTGCGTCACGACCTTCTCATCAGATGAGAACGATGTCCCCAGCAGAGTCGCCATCTTGTTCGCCATTAAAGTGAGTTTGGGAAACTTTTGTTCAACAACAAATAAAAAGTATAAAGAAATCCTAAACGGAAAATCTAAGTAAAATATTTTTGATCTGGAAAATGTGATGATGGAGATCGAGTACTGCAGCGACTCCTTTACTCCGTTAATGGTCCGACGAGGGAATGAGGATGCTCTCTTCTCTCTCCTGAGCTTGTGTGCATGTACGTAGCTCACCTGGAGGGGTATGGTCTCTGAAGCAGAAAAATCAATCCTTGGAACGTTTAAGTTTCTCCTATTTATATACATCATACCGATAGGCTATAGGTGCCGCATGTGCTTCTGTTTGGTGGCCGCAGGGGGCTCCTTCAACAGAATGCGGTTGTAACTGTACCCGCATACTATGGGCTGCCTGCCACGTGTACATCCTTAACAGGATGTAGTTCCGACCGTAGGAGCGAGTCCAGGCCGAACTACCACGTGGGCGTTTGTTGCGATTTGTTGTTGCTGAAGATCTGGACGGTTCTCGTCTTTTGTTTGCGTGACTTGGTCAACTTGACACGTGGCCCGCATTTAGTTGGAGATAATTACTTCAATCGCAACAGAAATACTTTGTCTCAGGGAACCCTGCCATGTTGGACGCATAGAGTCTGGGAAACATGGAGCACATGGAGTCTGAAATGCATGGGACCAGAGACGCATAGAACGCATGGGGCCAAAGATGCATGGAACGCATGGGGCCAGAGACGCATGGAACGCATGGAGTCTAGAACGCATGGGGCTAGAGACGCATTGTACACGTGGCGCTGCACACCTGTCAGGAGAAAAGTTCATGCTGACGTGAGGTTCTGTCGTTTAACATGCTTACGTCTTTCGAGGTGTTCAGAAAGTTCTTTTTGTCAGAATTTTGTGTTAGACACAATCTTGTGTCAGGCCTTTATGTGGCCAATATTAGGACGCATGTATGCTGTTTTTTTTTACCGCGTGGTCATTCTGCGGCCTGATTTCTTCTGAATGATCTTGGAGAGCATGTTTGTTGGGCACATGGATCTAGATTTTTCATGCTTGTACACTTCAGCACCAGAGTGACAAAAACATGGTTAATTTCACGAAGTAACCTCCCATTTGCCATAAAATCTCTAGTGATCTCCACCACCGAAGCCCGTAGCATCGACCAATGAGTCTTGTAAAATTTGTTGTCGAACCCATCTGGTCCCGGAGATTTATCCGGGTCAACTGACATCACTATGGCATCCACCTCCTCCGCCCTTACTGGTGCCAAGAATACATCATTACCATATTGTGTGACCAGTCGTTTGCAAACTAGATCTGGAAAATTTGTGAGATAGTCACTCTGGTTGTACAGGGTAGAATAGTAACTGGCTGCTTCCTCCTGAATATCTGAAGGGATGTACACTCTTTACCGTCCGGATCATATAGCTTGGAAATATTGTTGCGATGTTGCCTGGTCCGGATCACATCATAGAAGAACTTGGTACTTCTGTCACCCCCTCCTTTAGCCACTCTTTGTGCAGCCTGTAACTCTTCCTGCATCCAAAACTCGCTGACCTCCTGGACGAGCAATCTTTCTCACCCCACTAGGTCAGCATTAGTCATATCAGATTGTAATCGGGTCTGGACCTCCCGCGGCTCCCTCTCCTTAGCCACCATATCTGACCGCATTCGCCTCTTGTTCCATTCTTTTAGTTCTGTTTTGATAAATTTGAGTCGCCGCACAAACTTGAATTGGCTATTTCCTTCTACTACACAGTTCCACCCTTTGTCAACTGCTGCCTCATAGCTCTCAAGGAGATGCCACATGTTGTTATATCTGAATGGACGAGCCTTCCGAATACTCATTCCACTGAAGCGAATGTAGATGTGAGAGTGGTCGCTAGTGCCTGCCGCTAAGCCTTCCGCAACAAGATTTGGGAACTTGTCGAACCAATGTCGATTGCCTTGAGTCATGTCCAACTGACATGCCATCCTTTTCCGAGCAGCTTTGTTATTCCACGTCCACAGATGACCCGTCCTGTCTATACATCTCAGGCTCGATTGCGCCAGACAAGCATTGAAGTCTTGTAGTATACAGTCCGGAACCTCCCGCCCCCCAACCTTCTCATGTTTATACAAGAGGGCATTGAAGTCCCCCATGAACACTAGAGGCATACTAAGGCTAGTATCAACCATGTTGCTCGACTAGCTGACCTCTTGCCATAGGTCATCCCTCCTCCGACTATCATTAGGGCCGTACACTGCACCAAGAACAAATTTAAGGCCCCCTTTATTCTGGAAAGTAACCGCTACAACTGTTCAGATAGATGAAGCACTTGTCCTTTCCACCCACACCCGTTCCACCGCACCCATATCCTTGCCATGTTACACAGATGTAAGTTATTGCCTTGTACCCAAGGATGAGGGGAACGATTTGCTAGTATTTTCTCTGACTTTATTTTAGTCTCTAGAATAGCATGAATGGAACATTGTTCCTTATTCATAACATCTCTAATCTCTTTCCACCTACCAAGCGAACACGCCTCACGGACGTTCCATACGATTATAGACATTAATCAATATGAAGGGCCCCTGTGAGTTCATCGGCACCGCCTCCAGGGGGAGAGTCCAGGGGGAGAGTCGGCTTCCGTCTGTTCTATTCCATCTTCTTCCAGGTTCACCATTTGAGCCTTGGCCGCATCCTGCACCGCAAGCTCCCACCTTGGATTGTCCACACACACCACCGCATTACTTTGATCCACCACCTGCACGTCCTGGTCATGCTTTTGGCCATCGAACAGTGTCACATTGTTATGACGTTTCCGGTTGAACTGCTGCAACTCTCCTCTCCCACCCGTTCCCACACCTGTATTAGACCCTATTGGTTTAAGTCGAGGCTGGCTTCCTCCGCCTTTTTGCTGCACCGATTGTTTCTTTGCTCCGCCGTTCTTTTGTGGCTCCTGACTTCGAAAACCATCATTGTTCTTGTCTCCCCAACCGGGGTTATTATGGCGAGTTGCTTCCCTTTGTCCAACTGATCATGCATCCTTACATCGTCATCTCCACGGTTTGGATTCCCTTGACTATCCGTCGTGGCGGGCGGCTCCCCCTGCCCTATAGTAACTGGCTCAGTAGTAGTGTCAGTCTCCTCAGATACTTCTGTATATGGGCACTTGTGACGTGTATGCCCAAAACATAGGCAATTATGACAAACAGGTGGGACCCCATTCATATTCTACCTTCTGCACTAATACCTCCCCAGATGGAATATCAAATTCAATTGTATGTGGCAGCTCCCTCCGGGCATCTATCTCCACAAAGATCCTCGCAAACATCACTCTGCTCCTCTTTGTCGTAGCCTCATCCGCCTTTATTGGAGTCCCAATCAGGCTCGCGAGTTTCATTAACATAGGCACGTTCCAGTAGTATGGGGACAGCCCTGGAAGGCGCATCCATACTGGAACCGAGTGGAGTATATCTCTCTCACATTTGGACGTCGACTTCCATTCCTTTAGAATAATGTCTCCCGTCGAATGTCCATGGTCCCCCTTGGAGGACTCGGGTTTCATCCTCCGCTATGTCGAATTTGACAAAGAAGAAACCGTCCTCCCACGCATAGAATTTCATGCTCCCCTTAGGTTTCCACACCCTATGAGCATAGGCGCGGATCTGGCTATAAAACGGTTGGTCTCCCAAAACGTATAGTATGAGAGTATTCATCCAGTACATCGTTGTTTCTGCGATCTCCTCTGCAGTAAAGGACGCCCGATTGCTTGCTTCGGCGCAACATACCACATATTACCATTGCAATCCCCCACCTCCGATTTACACAAGTCTGCAAACGACTTGCTCGGAACCCTAGCCCCCTTTGTCGTATCCCCGCTGTTGCCGTCAACTCCCTTCCTCGTATAGCTATTCTTGTCGTCTCCCCCTACCCTCACATTCATTGGCCTGGGCGTTCGGATATGCCCCCCCCCCCCGGCACTTCCGTTAACCTTGGAGTAGGGGCCGACTCTCCCATAGTCCTCGGCCGATACGGCCTCCTTCCCCCATATGGAGGCGCCACCATGTCTCCAACTACCTTGCCCTGAGCCGCTTGACGACTAGCCGCGGCCTATAGGGCCTTTCCTCCCACAACTTGTTGAGAACCGTGCCTACCCGATCCTCGTCTCCTTTGTACAACAGTGGTCCAACCGCCTCCGTTATTAGACTGTCCTTGCCTCCTGTTCGCCTCCTCTACCGACCGCCCTCCGCTAGAAGAGGATCCAGGATCCCAGGAAGGGTTAAACCCTAACCCTAGAACCCCTTTTACCGACGCCATTATATATATATATATATATATATATATATATCAAGCTGCTTAAGGAACTTGATCACACTTTTGTGGTTTTGATTGCGAAGGTGGAGGGTGCGATGTCGTTAGGGACTTCCGGCCTATTGCGTGATACAATTTTCTTTACAAAATCATTACCCACCTGATGTGTGATCGTATGAGGGATTTCATGCAGGAGCTGATTTCTCCTAACCAAACGATGTTTATCAAATTAGGGCGTTCTATCTCGGAAAACAGTTTGCTGGTCCATGAGCTTGTGAGGGATTTTAACGAGCATGGAATAACAAAACATGTCTGAAGCTGGACCTCAGAAAAGCTTACGATATGGTCAATTGAGACTTTCTTTGTCACATCATGATCTTCATGGGATTTGACAAATTGTGGGTGGATAGGGTGAGGGAATGTGTCTGCTCTTCCTCGTTTTCGATTATGCTTAGGGGACAACCGGAGGGTTCTTTAGCAGCAACAGAGACCTGAGACAAAGGGATCCCCTATCCCCTTATATGTTTGCGATTGTTATGGAGTTCCTCACTTGCTTGATGGACGATGTTGTTATGGATGGGTTGATTACCCCCCAATTTGGAAAGATGGTTCATGTGGTTTTCCACCTTTTGTATGCTGATGACCTGCTTGTGTTTGTGGAGCCATCTATCGTTACTCTTGACACGCTCAAGGGGATCTTCAATACCTTGGAAAGTTGGTCGAATTTGCAGCTGAATAGAAACAAGAATCAGATGTTCATGAACCGAACGTGTAGAAATAAGGAGACTTGGCTGGCCAAGATGGACATTGCAGAAGGAAAACTCCCCTCTTAGATACCTAGGACTTCCTCTCTTGATTAACTATATCGCTAATGCGGAGTGCGAGGGTCTTCTCAACTACACACAATCTAGACTAGAGGGATGGCAGGCTCAGTCGTTGTCCTTTGGTGGTAGGATTGAACTTATCAGAGCTGTCATCTCGGCGGTGGGGTGGATTTTTTCTGGCTTCAGGCCATTATGCTTCCCAAAGGCACGATTAAGAAGATCGAAAGTATGTGTACAAACTTTCTGTGGAGAGGAGGTATTCATGCTATCAGTTGGGAGGAACTGTGTCGACCGAAAAAAGGAGTGGGGCTGAGATCATTGTCCCTCCTCAGAGAAATGGCTTACCTTAAACTGTTTTGGAGATTCATTAACAGGAAGTCTATGTCGGCTGACTGGGTTAAAGGAAGGTACTTTCCGAAATGGGACTTCTGGTCAACCAGTAGAAACAACTTCTCAATTACGGTTAAAGCATTGTTGGCAATGAGACACAAGGCTAAAGGAAGGCTAACTAGGGTGATATGTACTGGGTCCCAAACCAGCATATAGCACGACCCATGGATCAAGCACTCTAGCTTGATTGAGATGAAAAGCTGGCATGTTTACAAGCTGATAGGTTCTACTGATAAGGTAAGCAGTCTTATCCAGGAAGGTGAATAAGAGCTGTAGGGCCGATCGATCGAGGTTTCTCATGCGTTAGACATACATGCGGTAGAGATTGATAGGCAGGGGAAGGAAGACTTCTGGGTCTGGAAAGATATAGGGAGAAGCACTTTCAAGTTTAATACAGCCTTAAACCAGATTAGAACCCATCATGAGGAGGTAGATTGGGTGGAGGTGGTGTGGACGAAAGGGATGGATGTCAAGTACTCCATGTGCCTTTACAAAATGATCAGGAATAGACTCCTTAGTCGGGATAGGCTCTCCATGTTTGGTATCCCATGTGAGGACATGAAGTGCAGCTTATGTGGAAAGGAGGATAAGTCGAGGGATTATTTGTTCTTTGCTTGTGACTATGTTTGGGATATATGGAGAGCCAAGAGGGCTAAGATTGGCCTTCCCACATCGCAGTGCAGGGGTCTTTCTTCTGTTTGGAATGATATTAAAGCGCAGAAGGGCAGTAGAATGAGAGAATATCGACGTCTCAGAATAACTTTTGGGGCAATGGTATGGCACATGTGGAGGGAACGTAATAGGCGGATCTTTGAGGATCTTTCCCTCAGTATATTTGATGTAAAAAAAATATAAATGCTGGCATAGATATCCTAGATCCCATCTAACCTATTTTATAAGCTGGGCTAGATCATAGTTGTAATCCTCGATTTTATCTATAATATTTACCTTCTTCGAAATATATATATATATATATATATATATATAAGGGAAACTGCTCATCTCAAATTGTTCTGGAGATTCATCAATGGAAAGTCTTTCTGGGCTGAATGGATCAAGGGAATGTACTTTCCAAAAGGGGACTTCTGGTCAGCTAATAGCAAACAACTTCTCGGTCATCGTTAAAGCTTTGTTGAGGACGCGAAGCAAGGCTAAGAAAAAGTTGACTAGAGTCATAGGATCAGGGGGCCAAACCAGCATTTGGCATGACCCCTGGATTGGGCACGCTAGCCTAATTGAAAGGGAGGGATGGCATGTTTATGAGTTGATGGGATAGACGGAAATGATTAGCAGCCTTATCCAGGAAGAGAAGTGGAATATCCACGGCCATTTGATCGAAGCGGTCCTTGCGGAAGATATCTGGGCGGTGGAGATTGATAGGCAAGCGGAGGAGAACTACTGGACCTGGGAAGACATGGAGAAAGGCGCTTTCGAGTTCAGAACAACCATGAATCAGATACAGACCACTCATGAGGAGGTTGAATGGACAAAAATGGTTTGGACCAAAGGGGTTGCAGTCAAGATGTCGTTGTGTTTATACAAAATGATCAAGAACAGACTGCTTACTCAACACAGGTTAGCAATTTTGGCATCCCCTGTGAGGACATGAAGTGTTGTTTATGCGGTAAACATGATGAGTCCAGGGATCATCTGTTCTTTGCTTGTGACGTCACTTGGGAGATTTGGAATGCTCAGAGACATAAAGTGGGGAAAACCAATGGTCGTTGTAGAGATCTTGCTGCGGTCTTCAATGATATTAAAGTTCAGGAGGGTAAAGGGGAAAGAAGTTATCGCCGTCTAAGAATAATTTTCGGAGGTGTGGTTTGGCACGTCTGGAGGGAGCGCAACCGGCATATCTTTGATGGCCGATCCCTTAGTACTTTTGTTGTACAAAGAAATATAGATGCTGACATAGATATCTTAGACCCTGGCTAACTTATTTTGTAATCTGGTATAGATCTAAGTTGTAATTATTATTGATCAATAAAAATTTACCTTCTTAAAAAAAAAAATATATATATATATATATATATATATATATATATATATATATATATATATAGAGAAAGAGAGAGAGAGAGAGAGAGAGAGAGAGGGGGGGGAGGAGGGATGTTATCCATGTACTTAAGCATTTCGTTCTCCAAAATAGTTGTCGTTGGATGATCTTTTTTTACCGTTAATATTAGAACAAAATCTCGGAAGATGCAGATACGGGAATAGTGGGTAGAAATATGAGACTTTCTACGTATGTCCTCTATCCTACCATGCTAAATATACACAACATAATATCATGTCATTACCTGACCATGGAGACAACAGTTGATTAATTGACATGTTCTTAATCCAATATTATATTAGTATTCTAGTAAAGTTGATATATATATATATATATATATATATATATATATATATATATATATATATATATACTCGCCGACAAAATGAAGTATATTCACATTTAGCATCAGTAATATTATTTTTCACATGTTGCTCAATGGTCTTGCTACCAGTTCATCCCAATCATACTCTTATCAGCGCTCATGGGTTGGGGACAGCAGCATTGTCCGCAAAGGAACCAGAGGCCCTTCCATTTTGTGCCATAGCATATGCGCTGACTGGCATTTCCGGTTCTCTACTCTGCTCTGTGCCGGCAGTGAGGCAAAGCTTGTTATACATAGCTGGTTAGAAGATTCTAGAACTATGAACTATCACGTCACAATCCTATTTGGAAAGTTTTGTACTGTCCAGTAAAGTTGACATTTTCCTATATACACCAGTTATGGTTATACATGTATTTTTCTTTTCCATTTATTGGTTGTTGCTGTGAATATTTACTTGTTCAACATGTAAATTTCAAATTAGATGCCATATATAATTTGATAGCTTCACAGCACAGTATCATATGGTTTGAAGCAAGGTTCACATTATCGGTATCGGAATCGGTATCGGACCATTCTTATGAGCATCGGAATCAACGGTATCAGCGGTTTCGGATCAGAGTATCAGATTTTTGGTATTAAAAAGAAAATAATTATTAATAAATTATTAACATTTAGAATATATATTTTATACATTTATGCATAATTTTAAGTATTTTCAGTGTTGTTTCTTAGTAGTTTTGAAATTGAATGAAATAGTAGTTACCTTTGCTGATTGGTTTACATGCGATAAATGAGTTCTCTTCTTTTACATGCTTTTACAACCTTACTATATGTTTACATCATTGCTTATTGGTCTTTTTCGTTCAATTTTTTTTACCAAATTGATCGAAAAAGAGACTTATAATATCGGTATTGGTCAGTATCGGGTATCGGTCGGTATCGGATCGGGACATGCTAAACCGTATAGGTATCGGACGTATCAGATCGGTATCGACCGATACTTGGTTTGAAGGTGTATTCGTTGAGTATAGAAATCATGACAGTTTGAATTCGTGATTGTCCAGTATCGGAGTTTAGTTTGTTTCCATACATCAGATTATTGCCAAAGTACTACATACCTAATCTTTGTATACTGTATGATCAAAAGTTAAGAGTTGAATGGTAGCCGGTAAAGTCTCACATGTGTTAATCCATTGCTTCTAATTGCGCAATCTGCTGAAACTTCCACACCAATATGCCATACAATAGAAACTTGATTTAATACTTATTGATGGGTGGGGCTACAAATATATAGGAAATGTTAACCCCTCTCTCTACTATTCTACTAGATGTGGGACTAAACATCCACTAATACTCTCAATACTCCCCCTCAAGATGGACGATAGATATCAATTATCCCCATCTTGTCACATAGTTTAGAAAGACTCGATAAATTAAGGCCCTTAGTAAGACAATCTGCAACTTTTCTGAGCGAACATGATCGAGCTTTAATATCCCTTTTTCTAGCTTCTCTTTGATGAAGAACCGATCGATCTCTATGTGCTTAATTCTGTCATGCTGGACTGGATTGTTAGCTATACTTATTGCAGCTTGACTGTCACTCAGAAAACGCAACGGTATTCCCTGGTCCATTTTTAACTCCGTCAGCAATGCTCTTACCCACAGCAACTCTGACACTTCCCAGAGCCATAGCTCTATACTCTGGTTCAGCAGTCGATCGTGCTACCACAGACTGTTTATTGCTTCTCCATGAGATTAGGTTACCCCCCACAAAGACACAGTACCCTGAGGTAGACCTTATGTCGTCCATGCAGCTTGCACAATCTGCATTGCAGTACCCCTCAACACCCAGGTATCCATTTTTTTTTAACCATAGCCATCTTCTAGGAGTCCCCTTCAGATATTTCAGGATACAAAAAACTGCATCCATGTGACCCTTCCTTGGATTATGCATGTAGCGACTCACTACACTCACAGCAAATGAGATATCAGGGCGAGTGTGGCCTAGATAAATCAATATGCCTACAAGTCTCTGATATCTCTCACGATCAACAGGCTCTCCTGCCTCTGCATCCAACTTATCTTTCTGATCGATTGGAGTGATTGACGATCAACATCCCAGCATACCAGTCTATGTGAGTAGGTCTAGTACATACTTCTTCTGAGAGAGGACGATCCCATCTCTTCCTCGAGCCACCTCAATCCCGAGAAAATACCTCATCATTCCCAAGTCCTTCACTTCAAACTCCTTGACGAGTTTTGACTTCAGTTGGATGATCTCCTCATTATCACCTGTGATCACTATATCATCCACATACACTGCAAGTATGGTGAAGTGGCCTCTTGCATGTTAGAAGAAAATCGTGTGATCTGCATTGGTTTGGCAGTACCCCATGCCTGTGACAACCTTCCTGAATCTATCAAACCAGGCTCGAGAAGATTGCTTGAGCCCATATAGTAATTTTTTTAGCTTGCACAACTTTTCCGTCGACTGCTTCATGCAAAACCTCGGGGGTGAGGGGGTCTCCATGTATACTTTCTCTTGTAGGTCCCCATAAAAAAAGCGTTCTTCACATCCAATTGATACAGCTCCCACCCATGGTTTGTTGCAAGACAGATCTGGGTTCTCACAGTGCTCATCTTTTCCACTGGAGCAAATGTCTCATCATAGTCGATGCCATAGGAATGAGTGAATCCCTTTGCAACCAACCTTACCTTGTACCGCTCCACCTTTCCTTCTGGCATCTCCTTTACTGTAAAGACTCATTTGCATCCAACTGCTCTCTTTCCTTTAGGCAACGGAACAAGCTTCCATGTTCTATTTCTTTCGAGTGTCCCAAGTTTCTCCAACATTGCAGCTCTCCACCTTGGATCTTCCTTCGCTACTTGCCAACACTTAGGCAAAGAGGTGGTGTCTAACGATGCAATGAATGCTCGATAGGTAGGAGATATATTAGAGTAGGATAAGAAATTGGTAATGTCATGTTCATAACCATAACGATTAGGGACTTTTTCCGCATTACTGCGAGAAGATCTCCTTAAGGGAATATGAGGAAGTGGTGAAGAGATCATAACATCCGAATAAGAGGGATCCGCATCCAAATCAGAGGGATCCGGTGCGGGAGGTGCATCTTCAAGAGTTGGGGTAGGGTTAGGCGAGGGACATGGCACAGTAGCGGCAATAGGCACAGTAGTGGACTGCTGCTTTAGCCTTCTGTAGACTTGGAGCTCTGTAGATTGTTCGGTAGTCTGTTCCTCCCCTTGCACTAGAGTATCATTTTCTTCCTCCTGATTGTCACTACTATCTTCCTCCTGATTATGTACATTCTCATCACTTTTCTCACCCTCGCTATCTCCACCTTGTTTTCTTGGACCAACTTTCATCATTGGACATAGAACTGACCCGACAATCACGCTTGGGCCCATCTTCCCCTCACTTCTAACACCTCATGTGTTAGGTGTGTCACCAAATGTGAAGCCTTCATCTGAACCATTGTGGTAATATGGTTCCATCTCTATGAATGTAATGTCCATGCTTACAAAGAGCCTTCGCTCCACCGGACTCCAACATGAGTATCCCTTCTGAGTCCCTGAGTAGCCAACAAAGATGCACTTCACTGTCCGAGGGTCCAACTTTTTCACCGCATGTCTGTTATCTTTCACAAAATATACACATCCAAATACCTTTGGAAGAACAATATACTTATTCTCTCCTATAAGCATCTCAAACGGTGTCTTCCATCCTAACACCTAAGAGGGCATCATGTTGATGAGATATGCAGCCGTCAACACGGCATTCCCCCGCAAGTGTTTAGGAACATTCATCGCAAACATCATTGACCGTGCTACTTCCAACAGGTGCATGTTCTTCCGCTCTGCCACGCCATTCTGTGCTGGTGTATAGGCACACGAAGTCTGATGTTGTATCACATGGGCTGATAAGTACTCTTCAATAGTCTTGTTGGTATATTTTATCCCATTGTAAGATCTTAAAATCTTTACTTTCGCATTGTACTGTGTTGTAACTCTGTGATAAAAATCTTGAAAGCATGCAAAGACATCACTCTTACTCTTCATTAGGTATACCCAGGTGACACGAGTGTAGCAATCAATAAAGGTGTCAAACCATTTAAAATCATTAACTTCAGTTGTAGGACAAGGTCCCCACACATCAGAGTGTATCATATCAAAATCAACTAAACTTATATTTTCAGAACTCACATAAGAGCTTCTGGTATGTTTTTCAAGCTCACAAGCATCACAAACCAACTTTTGTTTATTAGCCTTTGGATACATAGATGGATACATCCGACTCAGTAGACTGGATGGAGAGTGTCTCATGCGCTGATGTTGAAGTAATAATTTTGCTTCCACTGTTCTTCGAGGCTCCTTCGGTTGTGCTTCTTCCACCAGTGATGCTAGTGCTGCGTCCAGCCCACCCCTGTCCAAGTACTATAGCCTCTCATGCCAAGTGTCAGTCCACAACCGTCTCCCCGTTCCTTTCTCCTGAAAAATTACCTTAGGAATGTCAAAGAAAACAACACAATTAAGTTGAAGAAAAATGGCACTAATGGACAATAGATTAATGAAAAAAGATAGAGAATGCAAGACATCAGTAAGGGTTATGGAAGGGGTGCATTTAACTGTGCCTTTACCCATAATGGGTCTAGCAGTACCATCAGCAGTCTGAATGCTTTCAGGCGTCGTCAGGTAAGTGTAAACTTGGAACTCATTACGGGCACCCGTGATATGGCGGGATGCCCCAGAGTCAATTATCCAACCTGGTCTGTGGATAGATGCTAGGGCATGAGCAGGTATACCTGTGCTTGTATGGGCATAGTGGGTGATGTTACCCCCGGAAGTGGTTGGAGTTGATGCCCTAGAGGTGTTGGCTCGACTGTCGTTGGTTCCAAGCTTCATGCTTCTCCATATCTCTAGCATTTTCCTCTTACTAGGGGTCATATTGGGTGACTGGCTCTCATTTTCCTCTTCTGCCAGGTTTGCCTTGTGTCCTCCGGAATAATTACTTCTGCCACCAGCATAACCTCCTCTTCCACCCTACTCCCTCCACGGTTGCATCCACGACCGCTGGACTGGCCTCTCAGGGGTTTCGTACAGAATCTGATAAAGTGTCCAGGGTCTCCACAGTTGTAGCACCCTCCCCTCCGGAAGGGTTTGGGTTAAAAGTTGCTAGAGCTGATTTTTTTTCAGAGAGCTAATGGTGCTAGGAATCAGCTTCAGTCGTACCTCTTCTTGTGTCATAGCAGCTATGGCCTCCTCCAGTGATGGCAACCTAGGTTGAGCAAGTAGGATATTCCTCCTCTGCTCAAATGCTGGGTTGAGCCCCTTCAGTAACTTCATCATCCTCTGTAGCGAAACATACACCATGAACTTCTTATAATGTTTCGCAAATGCCGGTTTCACTTGCTCATCTTCTACGCCAATGGAGTCATAGTGGTCGAGATCTGACAATACTTCTTCAGCAGAGCCGCATACTCAGAGATGGTGTGATCTTCTTGTACCACCTTATCAAGTTCATCTTGTAGTTGGAAAATCCTCATAGGGTTGCCCGACCCTGAGTACATATCTCTCAGCGTCATCAAAATGTCACCAGCACCCTACATTACTTCCACGTTGCTCGACACTTGATCGGTCAATGCAGTTGTCAACCATCCAGCAACAACATTATTGACGATCTCCCACACAGCAAATTCCTTTGAGTAGTGATCTTCAGGTGCCTTGGTTTGGCCATTCACATAGCCCACCAAGAATTTTGCCTTCAGAGTCCGCATTGCCTGACGCGACCACTTCAAGTAGTTGGAAGTTACCTCCAACTTTATCTCCAGTTTCTCCCAACCTTTCCATTTTATTTGGTGAAGGATCCACATCTGCGTGTGCACCACGGGAGGTAGTCTCGGTCAGCCCCTTGGAGAAGAGATCGTCCACCAAAGCCTTCATCTCTTGGGCCGTCAGATTGCCGTAGATCGTCTCCATCGTCTTCTTCTTGTCCTCTTCCATCAGCAAGATCAGTAAGACGGTGGTAGATTTAGATTGTCTCCACCTTTGATCGCCGTCTTCTCCACGTCTACTGTTCCTCCTTCAGTGGCAGCGATGTCCCTGAGAGTCGCTGCTTACGTCCCATTCACGGCTTCGACCCGAGGCGCATGGCTTGACGAGAAGGAGAAACCGACAGTTGTAGTCAAGATCAGGAGTTCACACAAGAGTTTCCTCACTGATATATCTTGATCCAATAAGCAACTATATAATTAATATTCCGATTATAACTTACTGCTACAAAATAATAATCAAAAATTGAAATGTATTGGTCTTCCGTGCAATCACAGTTGCATATGGACAGAACCGAGTTACAACTTGCAGGAGAGAAGAAGAAGAAGATCGTCGGGGTCGGGGTCACTGGGATCGCAGCGACAACAGCAGCAACAACAACAGCCGCGACAACAGCAGCAACAGCGGCGATGGAAAAGGCCGGCGGCGCTACGGCACGTGGCCAGGCATTCGCCGGCTCGGCGGGGGCTGCTGGCTACGAGGTAGGCCGGCGGCGCTGTGGCGCGTGGCCAGACGGTCGCTGGAGCCGGCAGGGAAAGAAGGGAGGGGGCAGCTGTGAGAGGGTTAGGGTTAGGGTTTGGAGAAGGATGAGGGGGATTTGGCTCCGATACCAAATAGAAACTTGGTTTAATACTTATTAATGGGTGGGGCTACATATATATAGGAGAGGATAACCCCTCTCTCTACTTTTCTATTAGATGTGGGACTAAACACCCATTAATACTCTCAACACATACAGTGAAGTTCTTTTAGTTTGGAAGGAATGCAACCCCTTAAGTTATATCACCTAGTTGTTTTATCTGATCTTCTCTACTTTTTTTCTCACAAATTCCTCAGAGAAGTATTTGAAGAAAAATGGCGGACAAAGATAGACACATGACCATTTTTTATTTGGAGGACAGATACGATTGGATTCGAACAAAGAACTAATCCAACCTAGCCTATAAAAATATGTCAATCTTATATAGGATTGGATTTTCATATATGAACACATGACATATATAAAGGGGGCCTAAGGTTGAATAAGTTCAACACAAGATTCTTGAGAGATTTTTCGTCTTCTTTATCTTTATGGTAGAGGGTTCTTGAGATCAATGAGAAAAGTGTTACGAGAGATATTGTAATTCATTTTCTTTTTCATAGTTCTTGAGATCAAGGAGAGAAGTGTTGTGAGAGCTATTGTAATTCATTTTCTTCTTCATAGTACAACTGAATCACCCCCTCACCTGTGGACGTAGACATTTTGGCCGAACCATGTAAATTATTATCTTTGCGGTTATAAAAAAATTTTGTGCTATTCTCTGATTTCGTAGATTTATTTCCGCTATGACGCAACAATCTTCATATGTATCGACCGTATCTACTAGAAAACAAGTATCCAAACCCTTTACATTCTCAATTGTTCTCACTTCCATAGCCCAAGGATAAATTTCAGAAAATAATTTTTGAATATTTAGAATCATTCAGAACAAGGGATGGTATTGGAATATTTAGAATTATTCTTTTATCAGCTTTGCTGGTAGCATCCTTTCTGCTATTTGTAACCTTCGCTGCTATTTGTATCCTTCCTTCAGTGTGGTTACATAGTTTTTCTTATATGTTTCTAATCTTATTGTTGTGAGATAAGACCGGTCATTAATAACTATATTTGTGTTACGATCGTATAGTCCCACATTGGTTAAATGGAAACTCAATGTAGGTTGTTATAACCTTGGGCTCTCTCCTCTTAATGGCTGACTTTAAAGATGAGTTTTCCAAAGATTCGTATCAAATTATATCATAGTGTACACTATGTCTTCCTGTTGCAATCGTATGACGCGGGTGGCGATGTCAGCATACTAGTCTTCGTTTCGAATTAGAATCGGTTAACCTTGGGCTCTCTTCTCTTGACAACTAGCTCAACTAGCTTTTAGGATAAGTTTTTTCCAAGATTCGTATCACTTTGTCCTAGGCTACTAGTACGTACTAAGAACCCCTCCCCACCCACCCACCCACCCACCCCCCCTCTCCCCCCCAATTTAATTAAAACTAGATTTGTCCGAGCCAGAATTTGAACACGTGCAGCGTGCTCGCTCCTCTACTCCCTTACAATGCTACCATATTACCATGGACCACCCCTTCGGTGGTATGGATCAAGCCATTGGTGGTATGTTTCTAATCTTATTAGGGTTTTGTTAACATGTGTCCTAAGGGCACATAATAACATCTTGATAAGTGTACATTTTACATTGGTATTTTCATCAGCACATTTATCAATGCACTTTTCATTTAAAATGTGTATTAATAAATTAATGTAAAATGTACATTGATAAATGTGCTGGTGGAAATACCAATACAAATACACACTTATCAAGGTGTTATCATATGCTCTTAGGACACATGTTAACAAAAGGCTTTTGATAAGGGCACTACAAACTTTACTAAGGGCTAGCCCATTAATGAACAAAGTTTACTCACAATAGCCCATTAGTTTACTCATACTAGCCCAAACTTGAAACCCTCCTCCCAAACCCTCCAAATCCCATCGGAGCCCTCCCCCCTCCCACCGGAGTCGTTCTCCTCGACTTCGTCCTCCTCCTCCTTGTCGATGGATCCAAAAGTCTCGAAAGAATCAAGGTACAATTCTTCCTTCTCCTTGTTCTATTGCATTTACAAAAAATTTCAAAAATTTTAAAAATTCCTATTGCATTTCGAAAATTTTGAGTGATTTTCTTTCCATTCTTCAAATGAGGGCATACAAGTCCTGAATGTAGTTTAGGATGTAGTTTAGACGTTTACTTGGATGGTCGTACCCGATTTTAGGGCATACAATATCGACAATCGTCGAAAGTATCGAGCAGTATTGGGCGTTCTACAGTCCCATATAGATTTAGGACTGTAGAAAATTCTACAGTCCTATATACATTAAGGACTGTAGAAATTTCTACAGTCCTAAATTTATAAAGGACTGTAGAAATTTCAACAATCCTAAAAAATTAGGACTGGAAATTTCTGCAGCATGTATACGTATAGGACTGTAGAAATTTCTACAGTCCTGAATGTTAAATTAATTTAGGATGTTAAATAAAATTTTATTTTTTGTCTTATAGTCATGACCCTCGGAAGGGCACTGTGGATGAAGATATCATCAGAAGACGCCATACTGCGTCAATGCGTAAGGAACGCAATATTTCGCGTACTATTGAACCAGGTGTCACTATCCGCGACCCCAAGGCACGCCCTGAAGTTAGGAAACGTCGATTGACGAAGAAGACTGGCACTCGTTCGAAGAGACGTGCTCCTCCGAGTTCTTCAGGTTCTTCTTCCTCCTCCGATGAGGACATGTCAAATGTCCCAAATCGGCCAACTAATGGTTCAGGACCTTCTCAGCCTGCAGATAGTCCTTTCGAGAGTCTCCCACAAACCCTCGGAAATCGGACTACTGATGGTTCAGGACCTTCTGAGCAGCCAGATAGTCCAGTCGAGACTCGTCCAAACGGTTGCTCTATGTTACCGTCGATCGAAAACCATATTGCATACCAAATATGGAACAATCCGGTAAGTACATTACGTTATGATAATTTATATATAGTTGTAAGTTCAAAATTCATCCAATTATTTATAGATATGTACATTTTACATTAGAGGTATAACTTCATCCAATTGTTTACTTTTCAGGAGAGTTCTCGTATGTTGACGGTGATCAACCACGGGAAAAAATGCAATAAATGGAGGTTTGAATTATTGGGAGACGATGTGAAGACAAAAATCAGTCCCACCGGTTTACAATATTTGGGTAACAAATTTTTTTAATTCCCATGAATAGGCTAGGAAAGTGAAGAAGTTGGGAAGAAGCCTCGTAAGTTGCCAGGGTTCGAATTATATGGCAATCAATGACGAACTACAACAAATCGACAACGCTGAAGATTTTTCTTTCTTGGAAAATAGAGAGCAACGTATAAAGAGGCGGCATGAAGTTTAGGCCCCGTTTGAAGACTTGTAAAACTTTCAATGAATTTGAGTTTTGAGACATGTAAAAGTTTTAAGTTTGAATTTGACTTGTAAAACTTTGAATGAATTTGCTATAATTCGCACTTTGAATATTTGTGTTCTAAGTTTGCTACAATTGCTACAATTTGAAAATTTGTTACAATTGCTACATACATACAATTTGTGTTCTAAGTTTGCTACATACATACAGTTGTTAAATGTGCAGATCTTAAATATAACTATCCAGAGACAGTGGATAAAGTTTAGGACTGTCATAATTTTGACAGTCCTAAACTTACATATAACTGTGCAGACACAGTGGATAAAGTTTAGGACTGTCAAAATTTTGACAGTCCTAGTATCTTCTAGGACTGTCATAATTTTGACAGTCCTAAACTTATATATAACTGTCCAGAGACAGTCGATAAAGTTTAGGACTGTCAAAATTTTGACAGTCCTACTATCTTCTAGGACTGTCATAATTTTGACAGTCCTAATTTCCTGACAGTTTTACATATAATTTTGACAGTCCTAGTATCGATTAGTATCAATGCACAACATACGGTCAAAATCGATTAGTATCAATGCACAACATACAGTCCTAGGGTTTAGATAACTTCTTTCATTGCACAACATACACACAACATACAGTTCAATATACAGTTAAACATGCATGGCTCTTTGCACAACATACATTTTAATATACAGTATCAATCGATTAGAATATCAAAGTAGTCGTTCAGCATAATTTTTGGATCCTCCATCTTCATCATCTTCTTATAGGCAGTCATTGCATCCGTGTAGGGTATCGTCCATGCGATCGCTTCCTCTGGTGCGTGTTTATACCAAAGCGTAGAAGGTGGCGGAATAGGAGAATGACCGATCAACCTTGGGATGACGAAGTGTTGTCCGACAAGCCACATCGAACATAGATTGGATACTCCGTGTTCGGCCGGGGGAGCACACATTGGAAAGAAAGTATTGTTAATGCCTTGTGAGATAATTACAATAGGTATCTTATACCTATTAGAGAATACGTAAGCAGCAGGCGGGACATCCATGTAATGGTCTGGTCCGGTAACTGTTTCCGTACAAGGTAAGCTTGCCAACAAATCTCCAATAATTTCTTCGCCGAGTATTTGCCTATAGAAGGGTAGTCGAGACTCCAACTCCTCGTACAGCTCTTCCCTAACCTGTCTCCATCCTACTTCAACTGAATAGCCTAGTTCTCTTGCTAGTGCATGATATCCATAATGGCCATCCTTAGGAACATCAACAATATACCAAATAAAATCTCGTATCTCAGGTAGAAAATTTTCAATGTGTAGACTATATGAATCAGAAAAGTTATCTAAACCCTCCGCCGTGACTGCATCGTTCATTTTCTGTTTCTTCCCCCTTCGAATAGTAAGCTTACTCTTTTTCTGCGGAAATACCACCCTTTCGATTACGGACTTTGCCTCCAAATTGCGTTCAATATGTTCAAACAAGGATGGATCTCTTTTAGTTGACTCCTTCTCCTTCTTTTTTGCTCTACTCTTTCTTGAGTGTGGTCTTCCCTTAGGAATTCTAACAACAGATGGCTTTTGCAATCGAGTTGTTGCCGGGACTGCAATTTTTTGGATTTTAACCTCAATGGATCTTCTCTCCGATTCCGATGCGACACACCACCTTGCGTGCAGGAGTTTCACTTGTGGCAAAGAAAAGAAATCATCTTAAACTTCCACCGTCGGTATTATCGACAGTTGTCTCCAACGTTGATCAACAACATCTATTGGAATAGGTATAGATTCACGACGATATTCGTTAATCTCATGTGCATAAGAAAGTCCGAGTGAATGTCGATATGAACAACCGCAAACCTCGGGATCATAACCAACCGACTTCGACCTACCAATCTCCTCAAACAATAAGCACAAGGCCTTGTGAGATACTACATGGATTAAACCATCCAAGAGGTGTTCATGCTTGTATTCATGCTTTGCAATATTGAGGCTCATCTCAAATGATGCTACAATCTCGTTCACCGTGGAAATAATCATCAAATGAATCGATTGCCAAACGGAGACAAAATTACCGACCGATGACCGTAGATATATTTTTAAACTTGAGTGTGATCCTTCGACCCGGTTCGTAGTGATTGTGCCATAATGCTTCACCATGTTCGTCCATGCTAAGACGAATTGCTCTTTATGTGGTTTTAGCCAAGTATCTTTGATATAAGATATGCATGTCGGGTTACTCGTCTCCCACTTTTGTTGAAACATGTACCATGTTGTGTCGTAGCTGTATGTAGTACTTGCTCGCCATACAAGACTCCAATCACTGTAGAATTCTTCGAAGCGAAGCATGTCGATTTTACCGTCCACATTTTTAAATTTTCTCTTGCATTGAGCTTGGATATTTTGATTTATATGCCAAGTGCATAGTAGTCTATGCGCATGAGGAAATACAATATCTATAGCATTTATCAGCACATATTCTCTGTCGGTAACAAAAACAGAGGGCTCTTTGTAACCTGTGTAAAGGGATTGTAGTTTCCTCAATGCCCATGTGTAATCCTCTACTGTCTCACTCTTCATAAAACAAAAAGCGACTGTAAATGTTTTTCCCGTAGACGTAAACCCAACAACGTAAAAAAGAGGCATCTTGAACTTGTTGGTCTTATATGTACAATCAATGATCAACACATCTGCGAAGGACCAAGCCAAGAGTGTGCAATCAGGATGAGCCCAAAACAACGAAAAGAGTTCATCAGTTTGTGGATGTCTTCGATGGTACTCCACATAGTGATGCTCCCCAAGCAACTTTAATACTTGTTGCATCGCCATTCTTCCTTTCATACTATTACATTTCGCTCTGGCCAAACTATTATAGATCGTCCTCATGGTAGACTTGTTCCCATCTTCTTTTTGTCGCACGGCATAATAAATTTGTTTCGGTGCAACTCCGGAAAGGAACAATTCTTCAACCAACTTTCTCTCATCCTCCTTCAACCGTGCCACGTAGGCATGACCCGTAAGTGTTCCTGGAATAGGATAATTGTGTCTTCCATTCTTAACTTCGATTATCCACTTCACATCTTCTACTTTTACAATCAACACCTAAAAATGGACAACCACATTTTCTCGTCCCAATATTTTTCTTAGGGATTTTTTTTTCAACAACACCATTTTTTTATGATGCTCCCTAAACACACCTCCTCTTTCGCACCCCAGCTCTACATATTTTCGGCCCGGCCGAGATCTGATGGATCTTGCAATGACAATTACTATGTTATGTCGTCTTTCTTCTCTGCACCAATCTAATGCTTCTTCCTGGGTTGCAAATTGAATATCCGTTGAGAATATATCATCCACATCAACCCCAATAGCAGGATGTACCACAACATATGTACAAGATTGGTCCTATAACCAATATAAAATAATATAAAAATTAATAACTTCATATAATTGGCACTTCAAATAATTTAGTCTTTAAGATCCGGGACTGTCACTATTTTGACAGTCCTATTAGTATATAGGACTGTCAAAATTATGACAGTCCTACTTTTATATAGGACTGTCAAAATTATGACGGTCTTGTATTTATATAGGACTGTCGAATTATTGACAGTCCTATATTTATATAGGACTGTCTAATTTTATACCGTCCTTACACGATGACTGTCGAAATAGGGTTGTCGTTTTACGTACCGTACGTGCTTCGGAACAACCGACATGTTCTTCGGAACGTCCGGAGTGCATATTTAATGGATTGCATGATCCGACTTCGTCATCGAAGATATTTTCATGCATTGTTCCTACAATAGTCAAAAAAAACTAAATTTTTTTCTGACAATCGCAAAACTTATTCATCGTATGTTGTCGAAGACATACCGGAAGAATATTCATTGGACAATCACCAAAGCAAAATTCTCTTCCACTTGGGACCACAACTATCAATTTCCAAATTTAGGTTTAGACTTGGAGAATGAGAGTTTCTTCAAGTGAGGGTGAAAAGCCTAAAATAGAAAAAAAAAATCACTTATATAGCTTGGTGTGGGCTAGCCCTAAGTAACTTTAAGAGTGGCAAACTTATAATTTTGGGAAAAATTACATTGGGCTAGCCCCAAGTAATATGTGTAGTGTCCTTAACAAAAGCCTAACAAAACTCTTTTCTGATGATCTCATGATTAGATGTTTGTGACATTTCCATATCTATTCTAAAACTAGTCCTTTAGACACTGGTTGGATCTTCTTTACATGTGTTTCAGTCTTTACTTATCACAATCTTCATAACAGAACATTTATCACTAGTGATCAACTCTCGAGGTTCGCTTTCCAGTATTTTAACTCAAGATTTTAGGACTTGATAAAATCCAATAGATTTTTCACTAACATTTTCCAATATTTCCAGTTAAAAGTTTGATACTTTTCTTTTACTCCTGGATGGGAAGAGCTTCTAAACATAAGAAGTAAGTTCATCATGAGGGGTACACTAATGCTGGACAAGTTGCTACTAATGGTTAATGGTTCCCTTGAAATTTTATTTGTGCTTATTATGGAGCTTTGGTCTATCATCTACTTCTGGAAGTCATACTCGTTCTGATACACATTTCCATTTGTATTGTTTTGACATTTTAGTACCTTTAGCAGCTCTTAATGTCTGCTACTTGTATCCAATATTTTACCTATGTTTTATCTGAACAAAATTTGGCTGGGATCTTCTTGATCTCATCCGTTATCTCAAAGAAAAAAGTATTTCCAGAATTTAAGATGAAGATTTTCACTTGTGACCAATACTATGCATATTTCTTTCCATGTCTATCTGCCAAGATTCACAGTATCGGAATCGGTATCGGATCATTCCTACGAATATCGGAATTAGCGGTATCGACAATATAGGATCGGAGTATCAAATTTTTTTTATGTATCGAAAAAAAAAAATAATAATAAATTATTATTATTTTAGAATTTTTTTTATACATTTAGACATAATTTTAAGTATTTTAAGTATTATTTCTTAGTACTTTTAAAATTGAATGAATAATAGTCACCATTGCCGATTAGTTTACATGCGATAGTTTATTTTTTCTACATGCGTTTACGATCTATTATAATTTTACAACCTTGTTGATGGGTCTTTTTTGTTCATATTTTTTTTTTTTTTTTGCTGAATTGACGAAAAAGAAATCTCCAATGTCGATATCAATCGGTATCGAATCGAAATATGTCAAAACCGTACCGATATCAGCTGTATCATATCAGTATCGACCGATACTGCAAACTATGCTATCTGCTTCTCCTGTAGTGAAAAATGGAGTACCAATGCTTAAATTGACATGCGACATTTGATTGAAGACTTGATCTACTTCAATCATGAAGAACTTTATAATCTCATCTAACGATACTCGATAGTATACCTGTGTCCGAGGACACGAAAATCTGAAAGTGAAACAGTAAGATGTTCCGAAATCTATCTTCAGATTATAACTGAAATATATCACGCAATGAATTAATAGACTGCATACATAATACAATCTCACATATAAAAAGGTCCACAGTATATATTGTATTGGACCCTTCCTATGATTATCGGGATCGGCAGTATCGGTGGTGTAAGAACGGAGCATCGAATTATTTGTCATCAGAAAACAAATAATTATTAATAATGTTGAAATTAGTTGATTATTTTATTGATTGTCTCATTGGCATTATATAGCCTTACAGTCATTAATACAATGATCTCAATCATTATGACAATAATCTCATAATGGAATATCCTGTGACATATTCTGGCATCCCAAATATGTCCTCCGGATATTCCCATGTGCTTATACTATACTTAAATATGACACCCAACATACTATATCAACACTCCCCCTCAAGATAGGTGAAAGATATTCACTAAGTCCATCTTGTCACATCCTCTAATCATGCTCACTGAGGCGAGTCCCTTGGTTAGTCCATCTGCTACTTGATCCCTGGTTGGAACATGGCCAAGCTCCAGTAATCCACTATCCAATTTCTCTTTGATGAAGAATCTATCAATCTCGATGTGTTTGGTCCTGTCATGCTGTACTGGATTGTTGGCGATACTAATAGCTGACTGATTGTCACACCACAGCTTCATCTTGGCTCCTTGATCCAGCTTCAGCTCCACCAGCATATTCTTCAACCATAGCAGCTCTGCAACTCCCAAGGCCATAGCTCTGTACTCTGCTTCAGCTGTCGATCTGGCCACCACAGACTGCTTCTTACTCCTCCAGGAGACCAAGTTACCTCCTACAAATATGCAATATCCAGAGGTAGACCTCATGTCATCAGCACAACTAGCCCAGTCAGAATCACAGTAGCCCTCGATGTTCACGTGATTGTTCTTCCTGAATATTAGTCCCTTCCAGGGAGCACCTTTCAAGTACCTCAGAATCTGGTACACTGCATCCATATGACCCTTCCGTGGGTCATGCATGTAGCGGCTCACCACACTTACTGCAAAGCAGATATCAGGACGTGTGTGGCTTAAATAGATCAACTTGCCAACCAGTCTCTGGTATCTGTCCCGATCAACTGGTTCTCCAGCCTCAGCATCAATCTTGAACCTCTGATCTATTGGTGTCGCTGCAGGTTTGCACCCCAACATCCCAGTTTCTGTGAGAAGGTCCAGTGCATACTTCCTTTAAGAGAGAACAATCCCCTCTGCTTCTCGAGCAATCTCAATCCCAAGGAAGTACCGAAGAAGGCCGAGATCCTTCACCTCGAATTCCTTGCCAAGCTTTCCTTTGAGTTGGGCGATCTCCTGCTCATCATCTCCTGTGATAATCATATCGTCCACATACACCGCAAGCATGGTGATGTGGCCTCCACTCCGACGGAAGAACACAGTATGATCAGCATTGATCTGCTGATATCCCATCCCTATCATCGCCCTTCTGAATCTGTCAAACCACGCTCGAGGAGACTGCTTCAGTCCATAGAGGGACTTCTTCAACCTGCAGACCTTGCCTACTGTCTGATTGGTGCCAAATCCTGGTGGTATCTCCATGTACACCTCCTCCACTAGATCTCCATGAAGAAACGCATTCTTCACATCCAGTTGGTGTAGCTTCCATCCATCATTGGCTGCCAGAGAAATCAGAGTCCTGACAGTGCTCATCTTTACAACTGGTGTAAAGGTCTCGTCATAGTCGATGCCGTACGTCTGACTGTATCCTTTGGCTACTAGTCGAGCTTTGTAGCGCTCAACCTGTCCATCTAGGTTCTGCTTCACGGTAAAGATCCACTTGCATCAAACTGCTCTCTTCCCCTCTGGCAGTCTCACAAGCTCCCAAGTGTGGTTCTTCTCCAGAGTTTCCAACTCCTCGTGCATTGCCTCTTTCCACTTTGGATCGTTCTTGGCAACCTGCCAATTGTTAGGTACAGTAATACTATCCAAAGATGCTATAAATGCTCCATGAGAAGAAGGGATATGGTCATAAGAAACAAACTGAGCAATATCCCAACCATATCTGTTTGGAGGATTTTCTACATTGCTGCGAGTGGTCCTCCGTACAGATAGTGGTGTGGGAGGAGTAGAAGTAGGAGGAATGATATCTTGTGAAGGAGGGGGTATTACCTGAAGGGGGGTTGGTGTCGGTGCCTCGGGAGTTGGGACGAACGCAGGCAAGGGACTTGGCACTGGCACTGTCGGTACTGGTCCTGCAGTTTGCTTCTCTCTCCTGCTGTAGGTAAGTAACTCTCTCTGAGCCGTAGGCCTAACACCTTTACCTTCTTGTCCCTTCTTCGTGCCTCCATGCCAAACTTCTAAATCGGTTAACACCAAATTCTCCATCTCCCCCTCTCGCCTAATACTGGCAGTATTAGGCGTGTTGTGTGAAGTTCCGTCCTGGCGGTAGTATGGCTCATGCTCCCGAAAGTGGACATCCATACTGACAAACTTCTTCTTCTCTACTGGACTTCAGCACACATACCCCTTCTGGGTCGCCGAGTAGCCTACGAAGATGCATTTGACCGCTCTAGGGTCAAGTTTTCCAACTGATGGCCTGTTGTCCTTCACAAAACACACACACCCAAACACCTTCAGTGGGAGTATCCCACTATTATTGCCTTGCAATATCCTCACATGGGGACTTCCACCCGAGAACCTTCGAGGGCATCCTGTTGATGAGTTGAGATGCTGTCAATACTGCATGCCCCCACAGACTCTGTGGGACATTCATGTCGATCATCATACTTCTTACGACCTCCAGAAGGTGTCTATTTTTTCTTTCTGCAACTCCATTTTGTGCTGGTGTGTATGCACAGGTGGGCTGATGTTGTATTCCGTGTGCTGACAGGTATTCTGCAAGCGTCATGTTGGTATACTCCGTTCCATTGTCAGACCTCAATACCTTCACAACTGCTTTGTACTGAGTCTGGACATGCTTATGGAAATCCCAAAATAAGCAGGTACATCATTCTTATTTTTCATCAAATATAACCAGGTAACACGAGAGGCACACTCAATGAAAGAAACAAAGTACTTATAACCATTCATAGTGTTAGTAGCACATGGACCCCAGACATCAGAATGTACTACCTCAAAAGCAAAAGTGCTCCTATGACCCGTGCCAACATATGAGCTCCTAGTAAGTTTTTCTAACTCGCACGCATCACATACTAATTTCTCTTTATTTGTTTTTGCATAAATCTCTGGATACAACTTACTTAGAGTATCAAAGGAAGAATGTCCCATCCTCCGATGATGGAGTATCAAGGTATCCTCAGTCCTCTGCTGCAGTCCTTCCATGCCAGCCTTCTCTGCCATAGATACCAATGCTGAGTCCAATCCTTCTCGATCTAGGTACCACAGTTCCTCATGCCAAGTGCCAGTCCCAAGTCTTCGTCATGTCCCTTTCTCCTGGAAGGTCACCTTAGGAACACCAAAAGAAATAATGCATTTAAGTTGGAGGATTATAGAACTAATGGACAAGAGACTGACTGGAAAGGATGGAGCATGTAAAATATTGAATAATCTTACTGAACCTGTACAATTAACAGTACCCTTACCGACCACTGGCTGGAAAGTGCCATCAGTTGTCTGAATGCTGTCTGCTGATGTTAGGTGAGTGTAGAAAGAAAACTCACTAGCATTCCCCGTCACATGCCGAGATGCTCCCGAGTCGATAATCCAGTCTGATGATTTAAGGGAAGAGATAGACGCAAGGGCAAGTGATTCGTCAGTACCTTCTGATGGATGGGCATACATGGCAGCGTTGCCCCTAACAAAGAATGAGGTGGACGCCTCCTCTGTTCTACTCCTCATGTCTCTCAGTGCCTGGTCCTCCACAGTAAAGGTGCCATCAGCTTCTCCGTTCCCTTCTGATATGTAAACTCCCTCGACCAGATTTCATTAAAATAGGATTAGTTTTGACTAACTAGAATTTTTGCAAACTTTTTAAAAAATTTATTTATTATATATTCTATTGATTGTGCACCTGTCTATTACACAATTAACTAGGGCACTACACTAGCTTTTAACCCTAAACAAAATCCACATACCTGTCCTATACTTGTTAGACTATTTTTCTGCATTTTGTGCAACTCCCAGATACTTTATTTTGAGCCTCGTTTGAGACGCACAAATATCGTTACAAAACGTTCGTATTTATTTCCTATTTAATTTCCTGCTCTTTACCATCTCTGTACCCCTAGGGATTTGAGGACCAGTAGGCACCTGTTTTGCCCAAACAAAAATACGTTAATATTCTACTCTAATTATACTACAATTAGTGTATTGACACCGTAGAAAAATTATGACCCTAACTGCCCCTAATTAATTAGTGAACACCGTGCGCAGTATTTATTAATTAATAAATATGAGGATCTGTATCACTCAGAATCAGACTCTGACTCTGCCCAGGCTCACCCCCACACTTTCCCAAAATATTTCCCCAGCATTCCCCCTCGTTTATGAACAATTCAGTATTGCGAGAAATCAGTATTTTAAATTAGGCAAATTGCGAAATTACGCAAAATACCAACTTTGGGACCTATGTGCAATTTATGAAAGTTAGGGGTTTTTATGCAAAAATGCATGTGAGGTGGCATAACCTCATTGGTTAGTAAATAGGTGACATGGGCCCACCCAAAACATCCAGAGAAATCTGCCAAAAATATCCTAAAAATACCAAATTACCCAAATGCCCTTAAAGTTGCAAGTAATTACAACTTTGCCATTGGGCCAAACCCCTATATAAACCCTAACCCTCTCCCTTTCAAACTCCACAGCCACCTCCCTCCGCCACCTCCGGCCACCCAACTCCGGCCAAACCCTCGCCCTGACCCCCTCTCCCTTCCGGCCAAGCCTCACCGCCTCCGGCCACCTGCTCCGCCGCCGGCAGCCCCCGCAACCCCAAACTCCCAACACCACCACCCACAGCCACCACCACCCGAACCACTTCCCCCACCGCCTCCCGCCACCGTGCACCGCCACCAACCCCACCACCCGACTCGCCCCGACCCCCTCTCTCCGACCACCACCCCCTCACCGCCCCACGACGCCTCCTCCGCCGTCGGCAGCCCCCGCAGCACCCTTAGCCCCTAACCCTAGCTACTGCACCCCTCACCCCCGACCGCCTTCAGCCACCACCACCGCCGTCGTGGACCCCCGCCACCACCACCAACCTCACCGCCACTCCTCCCTCCGCCGTTCCCCCACCCTGCACCGCCGCCTACTCCGCCGCAGCCGCCGCCGTAGCTCCCACAAGCTGCTGCTGCTGCTGCTGCTGCTGCTAGCAGCCACTACTGCTGTTGCCGTTCCTCCGGTCACCCCCGGTCGTCTCCGCCGCCGTCCTCCCGCCGTCGACGACCTGTGGGACCCCCCTGCCAGTGGGTATACCCCCTAACCCTAATATATATGTATTTATATATATATACCTATATGTATACCTATATGTATATATATGTATATATATATGTATATAAATATGTATATATATGTAAATTTATATGTATTATATTATATAATATATGTTATATACTGTATATATTATTATTATATATTAAATATGTGTATATATATATATATATATATATATATATATATATATATATATATATATATATATATATATATATATATATATATATATAATTCTATACATATATATTTATAAATGTAAATATGTATATATGTATAAGTATATATATCTATGTATAATTATATATACTTATATATACATATTATTTATATAGTATTATGTAATAATTATTAATATGCTTTTTATTCTGTTTTATATATATATATATATATATATATATATATATATATATATATATATATATCTATATATAGTATATATAAATATGTGTATACATATATTTATATAGTTATATAGTTATATATAATACTATATGTATATAATATTATATAACATATTATTTATATGTTATATATATGCTATGTATTAAATATATTATTATTAATAAATATTGCTGGATAATACAACATATGTATATATGTATATTTCATATTCCTGCACAGTCTTTTTATTTATATATATATATATATCTATATATATAATATTATATATAATATCTGTGCTGGATAATACAGCCTACATATATATATATATATATAAATTTACAATTCTTGCACTGTCTTTCAATTTATTATATATATATATATATATATATATATATATATATATATATATATATATTATCTATATATATCATATAGTACTATATAAATACAGTACCTAAGTTATATTTAAATTTTGTACTGTCATTTCATTTTATTATTATATATATTATATGTATCAGTGGATATACCCTGATTATTATATTATTATATATCAGTGGATACACCCTGATAATATTATATTACTACATATAACAGTGGTTATACCCTGCTAAAATATATATATTTACATTCCTGCATTTTCTTTGCTTTATATATATATGCTATATATATATTACTACTATATACTATATCTATATGATATATATATTACATAAGTATGAATATACTTTTATATTATACCCTGATAATCACCAACCTGTATGTTTTAACAGAACCCAACTCCAGCACCACCAGTGACCCCCTGTCACAAGCACCCTCAACCCTGACTGTGAGATCAGATTTTCAGTACTATCAGAGAGTAGGCAAGTATACCTTGCCAAGTTTAATGTTTAAATTCAATATTGTTATATGCCCTTGTTTCTGAATTTCATATAACTATGAGTACCTGAGACTCCTCGAGTACAGTCAGCTGATATGTTTACAATTAGTATAATTAACTTAGTTTTACAGACCCAGCAACAACTGTGAGGATATCCTGATATTCTCCTAGACCCTATCACGGGAACACGCAACAAGGTTGCAATACATATTGGGATGCGAGCTGCGTATTTGACTAGCTACCAGTACGTGTGACCCGCATCACGGATTAGCATAAATAAGAAAAACTAGGACTTGACATTTAGTTGCATTGGGATGGAAAAGATAACTAATAGACATATGGGACACCCCCCTCCTTAAATGTTTTTATACCTTCGTACCATGATGGTCGATTGCAGAGTGCCCTTGAGTCAGGGGGCATATGACACATATACTAGCCAGTCACCACGATTGGTGAATTACGTCAGCATATGTCTAGCCGACACATTCCCATGCGTACTACAAGGTCTTTACTTGCATTTCACATAGATGGTTAGCACCCTGTATTTATTTATTTTGTTCAGTACTTACATACATGGCATGTCATTTTCTGTATCTTGTTATGTCCCACTGAGGACCTGGTTCCCTGCCAGATCTTGACGAGGCTTACTACCCCACGGTATACGGACCTGATCAGGAGGCTAGATGTGCTACCGAGGAGGAGCTAGAGGAGACACCCTCAGAGTATGCCTGACCCTAGAGACTTGCCACCTGGAGATGGAGATGTTTTGCTCAGATAGACACTACTTAGTCTATCTGATTTTTCTGTGCTATTATTAGTTTTGTAGTGGGCTTGTACCCACCAGTTGTGTACTTTATCAGACTCAGTTTATATATATTCAGCACTTATTTCCCTGACATTTTATTGTGGATGAGATAGATTTACCTGTGTTATACTTGTAGAATTTTAGGACAGCGTAGCACGTTCCTTTGGGTCTATTCGAAATAGATTAAACCCTTAGTGACGTGTCAGCTGGCCAGTGACACGTGGCCTAGTTCCTGACATTTTGGGACTGGGACGTGACATGATATCAGGAGGTTCGCCCGATAACCTCCTCGGCCGCCTCGTCTACCCCCTCGACCACGACCACGTCCTCCATTATATCCTCGTCCGCCGAACGATCCTCGTCCACCACCTGAATCTCCCTCCCTATGTGGTTTGGTACAAGCATACCGATGATGACCCATCTTCCCACAGTTGTAGCACTGCCGGTTATGCTGCCAGGGCTCTCCCTTAGATCCTGTATTTCCTGAGCTGGTGATCGCTAGTGCTGACTTTGCTTCGAGGGGACCACTTGACCCGGATTGCAGCCTGATGCGTGTCTCCTCCTGGATCATGGCTGAGATAGCCTCCTCAAGGCTAGGGATCTTTGGTTGGGCTAGAAGTAGGGTCGTCCTCTGTGCGAAAGCTGCAGTCAGCCCTTTGAGGAACTTCATCGTCCTCTCCTGCAGACACACATGTCTCTCCTTACACTTAGGGTCCCCGCAGCTCGTACGATCTGAGGAGTGATCATAATCCAACCACAGACGCTCCAACTCCGTGGCATACTCCTGCACCGTCTTCTCTCCCTGTACGGTGTCATCAATCTTCCCCTTTATCTGGAAGACCCGTAAGTTGTTTTCCACACCATCATAGGTCCTTCTCAACTTCTCCCACACATCTTTCACCATCTCAATACTGTCTACTGTGGCGGCAATAAACTGGACTAAGGAGTTGATAAGCCAGATGTAGATCACCATATGAGTGGACTTTCACTCATCGCGTCATGTCGAGCCCTCGTCCGGCTCTGTCGCCTCGCCCGTCAGGAACCCCTCCATATTTTTTCCTGCGAGGGTTCTTCTCACCCGCCGTGACCAACTCAGATAGGTGGCTGGTCCATCTAATTTCAGATCGATGGAGGGAAGCTTCAACTCCGGCGACGTTCGTGTCGTATTCTCACCAACCGACATCGTCAACAACTTCATCAACGTCGCCACCTCTGCAGAATCTAGCTTCTTGATGATCTCCTCCATCGATGCGTCGTCTATCTAATCACGTCACGTCCGCTCCATGACTCACGCTCGTCCTCGTCGTCCGCTCCTAGATCCGAACATGTCCCCCCTTTTTTCAGATCTAGGCATCCCTATTAGGCGCTGTCTCGTGCTGGTGCGGAGGAGGCGGCAGCACGCATGTCACAGCCACCGTCGAAGCAGCAGCAGCAGTCGCAGCAGCCGCAGCAGCAGTAGTAGCCGCAGCAGTAGCGGGACGGGGCAGCAACAACGAAGGGCGGCCTGCGAAGGGCAGAGAAGGGGGGGCGTGGAAGAGTTCGGTGGAGGAGATCTAAGAAATTCTCCTGTGGGTTTGTGGAAGCTTGGTGACGGCTAGGGTTTGTGGAAACTTGCCTCTGATACTATGTTGAAATTAGTTGATTATTTTATTGATTGTCTCATTGGCATTATATAGCCTTACAGTCATTAATACAATGATCTCAATCATTATGACAATAATCTCATAATGGAATATCCTGTGACATATTCTGGCATCCCAAATATGTCCTCAGGATATTCCCATGTGCTTATACTATACTTAAATATGACACCCAACATACCATATCAACAAATACATTATTAAAATTTTAGAAAAAAAATTTGCATATATTTAGACATAATTTTAAGTATTTTATGTGTCGTTTCAAAGTAATTCTGTAATTAAATGAGATAGTAGTCACCATTGTCGATTGGTTTAGTTGCGATAAACAAGTTGTCTTCTTTTGCATGCTTTTACAACCTTAGTAAGCTTTTACACCCTTGTTGATCGGTCTTTTTCATTTAATTTTTTTTACCAAATTTATTGAAAATGAGACATCCAATGTCGGTATCGGTCAGCATCAGTCAGAACATGCCAAAACGCAATCGGCCGTTACTGCAAACTACGATGAAAGCATCAGTTTATCAAAGTGGAGATGACTCCCTTTCTTCATTGGCAAATGGCATGTGGTAACTGTTTACAGAGGCGAAAACATAGAAAGAATTCACTTAGAGAGAGAATATGATGGGAGTCTGCTACATTCCTTCTTCTCCCATGCTTCTATATTACACAACATAACACATAATGAGTGGCTTTGGGGGAAATACATAACTCTGTAGTTGATATGTGCAGCAGTAGCTAGACCTTGGCCGCTTCGACGGGCGCCGCGGCCCTCTCGGCGACGATCTGCTCGAACAAGTCCCTGATCTTCAGCCCGACGATGGTCTGGAAAAGGCCCGTCCCGTTGTTGCTGCCGGGGAAGTCGGAATGCTTCAGCATCTGCTGCGTGACCTCGCCGTAGAACTTGGTGGAGATGTTGCTCAGGTGGCTCTCGACGTATATAAGCTCGTCTAGCCTGTCGAACTGCCCGTCCATTTCCAATACCGAGACCTAGTGAATCAAAAGAGAACAACAAATGAGCTCGAATTATGTTCGGTGTAGCAGATTGCATGATTGGTTGTATCTCGGAAATAGATCGACAGGAACCTGCGATACGGGGGACAAAATTTAAATTTGGATTATTTAGTTCTAGGGTCTCATATAATATTAGTAATTTGAGTTTAGGCATCCATATTGTCAAGAAGAGGTTTTAGGTCCCGTCTTAACGGTTGGTTTTGGATGACCGTTCAAAACAAAGACCCAAACTCAAATTTTTCAATGTTATACGAGACCCTAAAACTGAATAGAAATGTGTGAGGGTGATTTAGTTTTGCATATCGGAAATTATTTGACTCGGGTTATTTAGTTTTGTGACTTTTGTCATGATCAATCGAGAATGAGACTTGTGATACTGTTGTTTGCTTATATTCTAATCTCAGCAGTCACACGACTCTCAGGGACTCTTGAATTGCAAGCATTCAACAATACGATCCGGACAAAATACATCTGACGATACACGATGCCCATGAAGCCGTCTCCATCGAAACTGTAGCCAGAAGTGTTGTGTGGCTGTTGAGATCAGGATAGAAACAACCAACCAACAAACCAACCAATGCTTCGACACGACACGACTCGACTCGGACTCGTCTTTGAAGTTACTAACCTCGTTGGAGAAGTAGGTGTCGGGGCCGTAGTTGAACTTGATCCCGGGGTAGGAGCAGGTGAGCTTCCTCCCACAGGGTATCCATGAGATGGTGGAGCCTTCGTCGAAGAGGTAGACTGGGCTGAAGTACTTCACCCCTTCCTTCATTATCAGCCTAACCCTCAATATCTTCCCTTCATTGTCACCGGGAATCAGTTCGGTCGGCAGTACCTCTATAACTGCATCCGCATATTGCTTCTGTGGATCTGCCAAAAGTGTAGAAGAAATCAATATTGACATCTGTAACTCAGGTACAATAACATTAAGTGGATTTATTCTTGCAGATGCCTCGTTTGGACCAAGGTTCACAGTATCGTTATCGGAATTGGTATCGGATCGTTCCAATGAATATCGATTCGGCGATTGTTTTGGATCGGAATATCAACTTTTTTCTACCGAAAAACAAATTAATTATTAATAAATTATTAATATATAATTTTCATTATTTTCTGTGTTATTTTTTTAGAAGTTTTGAAATAGAATAAAATAATAGTTACTTTTGCCAGTTGGTTTCACACAAACACTCCCAATTCTGTGTTTGATTTTTTTGCACAGGTAGGCTCTTGACTCAAACTACAAAGATAGGATGAACCTTCAACTAAATTTTTTTTTTTTTTTGCGATGTCCGACGATACGCACGGAACTTTGTGTACGCTGCATTGTATGTCATTTGGACCCACTGTCCCACATCTCCTCCCGCGATTTGGTTCCGAGACCATCCGTCTAGCCAGGAAGGTTATACCTCTTCTCACTGACCACAAGAGCCAGTTGAGTTCAGTATTTAAATCTCATCATATCAGTATTTGCTAATTGTTACTACAATCCTGATTGCCAGTACAATATAGAAATTGAAGGTAGTTTTATAAACCAAGGTTCGGAGTATCGGTATCGAAATCGGTATCGGACGGCCATTCATATGAGTATCGGTATCGACGGTAACGGCAGTTTCGGATCGGAGTATCAGATTTTTTTTGATATCGAAATGCAAATAATTATTAATAAATTATTAACATTTTAGAAAATATATTTTATACATTTAGACATAGTTTTAAGTACTTCCAGTGTTGTTCTTAGTAGTTTTTGAAATTGAATGAAATTGGAGGTAGTTTTATATATTGGTTTTCTTCTTTTACATGCTTTCACATTCTTGTTATGCTTTTGCACGCTTGTTCATTGATCTTTTTCTTTCCGGTTTTTTTTGCCGAATTGATCGGAAAAGAGATCACAATCGGTAGTATCGGATATCGGTCGGTAACGAATCGGAACATGCTAAACCGTATTGATATCGGCCTTATTGGATCATATCGGCCGATAATGCAAACTATGCTGTAAACTAGAACGTTGTTAATATGTATGCTTCAAGCTACATACCGATATATGCGTCAAAGTCGGGCTTTCGCGCCTCAATGCTAGCTTTGATGCTTTCGAGACTGTGCCCACGTTCAGCCATGTCTCTCTGAAACTCGAGAAAATGAAGATCAGGGGAAAGAAGGAAGAAAATAAGATGGATATATAGAATAAGAGGTAATTCAAGTCATATACCTGGATTTTCCAGGCAAACTTGACTTCATTGCTAATATCCAGGTAGATACTAAAGTCCAAGAGATCTCTTACGCGTGAATCGAACCTGAAAGTTGGGAGGAAAATGTCAAAAGTTACGGACATGATCTCTCGGAAGAGATCTAACTATGAGAACATAATCAATCAAAAGCTGCCAGTCGAAGTAGGCACAATTTTGTTGGAAGACCTTAAATTTCAGAGCAGAGGATGTAGAAAGTGTCAAAAGTATGACAGTGCAAGGATAGAATCAACCAACAATCAAGAGATGAAGAAAGACCGTAGAGCTATTTACTCGATTGCAGACTTATGCAGGATTGAGATACGTTTTCATATTTAGAACTCGTTCAGCAGGAAGGACTAGAACTTTCAATCCAATTAAATGATCATAGACTTGTTTTTGTCCGTCATTTTCCTTCACAGACAGACATCTTTGCAATCCTCTAGAGGAGAGGAACTGAGTAATGCTTGCATGGACTGAAATGAGTAATGACTACTATTGAGTTTGAAGAAGATGAGAAGAGAGAGAGAGAGAGAGAGAGAGAGGACTGACATGGGGTGGAGGCCTTCGATGACGAGGATCTTCGGCGGCTTGATGAGCTCCGGGGGGTCGAGCAGACCGCTGACATGGTTGTATATCGGCTTCTCCACGGGGACGCCGTCCTTGAGAGCCTTGACCTGCTCGTACATGAGGTCGAAGTTGTTGGCCTTGGGGTCCAGCGCGGTGACCCCTTCCTTCTTCCTCCCCGTCCTGTCCAGGCTGTGGTAGTCGTCGAGGCATATGACCGTGGTCGTGTCGCTTATGAGGGTGTTGGAGTCGGGGTTGCCGCCCTTGGGGGGCTCCGCGGCCCCTCCGAACACGCTCGTCAACCTCCTCATGAAGGTGCTCTTGCCGCACCCGGAGTCGGCCGCCAGCCCGATCACTATCGTCTTCTCGGCTGCCGCCGAGCAAGATATGCTCCCGGAGCTCCTCCAGGTCCTTCTACTTCTACTGCTGCTGCTGTAGAAGATGACCTGCTGCCTCTGGCTGAATGCTAGGTGCCTAGTCGTCGCTGAGCTGCTGGAGATGGAGGAGCATGGTGAGGACTGGAGGGAGGAAGGGGTGGTGGTGTACACTGTACAAACTGCCATTGCTCTCTTGCTCTCCAACAAACACTATGGACAAACACTTGTGGAGATGAAAGAGAGCAAGGGAAGCCTTCTTGATAACTGAAAGTTAGTTTGTTATATATTTGTATTTCATTTTAATATGTATATGTGTGCATATATATAAATAATTATACGAAGAATGTTGCTATGGGCATTGTGCATGGCTATTGGTCTTTTTTCTGTTTTTATTGTTAATCAACTCTTATGGCTAATGTTACGTGTTCTGATATTTTTCTTGAGGTAGTGACGAGAGAGAGAGAGTGACGCCATGTGATAACGGGAGGAAAGGAAAGCTTGGTGGTGGTTTGATTTCAGTATAGATATGGCTGATGCCACATGGCGCGCAATGGATGGTTGGCTGCAGATGAGGGAGGGAATGGAGGGTGGGGGAAGTTTTGAAGATAGGGTTACATGATCCAAAGTGATGGTGAGTTGCTTAGCTCTCCCTTGAGCTGATAGTAGTCATAAATGGTGAGCATGTCATTTACTTCACATACTAGCCAGTAGGAAGCCACCAAGTCAGCATCCAAGTCATGATTTCTTGGCCACATGTTAAGGAGGAGATCATCACCCCATCAGTGGCTCCTCAAGATCCTCTTTCATGGCTTAGAGTAAGGAGTTCACTTTAAAACCAAAGAAAACACTACCAAAGCATCCAGAAACTGAGAGAATCTTGACTTCTACTTCATTCTGACAAACATATCTATGAACTCTTGATAGTTTCACCGAGATAATATGTTGGCAAGGCAATCAAGCAACCAACTGAAGAAACTGCAATTTTCCTGGGTAGTAGCGACGACCAAGTATATTGTGTGCTATATAAGGTTGGATGATATAGATGTAAAAGAATAATGTCACTGATTCAGCTGAGCTCCCAAAGTAAAACTACTCAGCCTGGGGAAAAGAAAAGGTTGGTGTTGATGCATACGAGGGCATTCGAGGCTATTGTGCATTCGCCTCATTCCTTTTCTCAATATTGACCAAATATTCCAGTTCACACTGAAACAATAAAGAATTGAGTATATACACTCACATTTGACACCTTCAGCCAATAGAAAAGATGTTGCTTTACATTCTGCAAGCAAATATGTATACTAGGTTCCCGGTTATGGACTGTTTGTTTTTTTTCTGAAGCCCACATAAATTCAGTGAATTAAACAAATCAGAAAGGATTCAAATAAATAAACTAAACACGCACTCTTTAAACAAGAAGTGTCTATCTACAGTATCAACCCAAAGAAACTCTATAAACAAAGTATCAAGGATATTTGATCTCAAATGATGAGTTTGCTTCTTTTTCTATACTCAAGGTACTACAGAAACCGTAGGCAACAGAAAACAGGTACCCACGTAATTTTGCTTGATCGAATCTTACTTTTTACACAGGAAAGGTAACAAGAGAAAGGAAATCATCTCTAAGCTGCACATAATCATGGAACACAAATATCATAACAAGCAAAAGAGGAAAGAGACATTGGGCAATTAGGTCTCATGAGCATCTTCACTTGTTTCCTCTGAAGTACATGTAAATTTTCTGGACAGAGCAAACAAACAAAATGAATTAGTGATAAAACAAAATTTTAAGATGCAAGACTATCAGAAGTCCTGAACCTTTGACTAGCTGTTAATTGCATAATGAGTATGTATGAACATAATGCACAATATGTGGTACTAGTTAAACATTTTTATTGTCTCAAATTATTCATGGGCAGGAATGCTAATAAGTACAAGTTTGAGCAGGAGAAACTACGATAAAGTACTAATTCTCAGTTTAATCTATGAAGAGCTTATTACAAGTATCAATATATCAACAACCATGCACATTACTTCATAGAAAGGAGAAAAAAAAGCTCTGGTTAATGACATAGCATGGAAAAGGAGTGTCATGGAAAGGTTCTCAAAATTGCCCCCATATATGCGTTAACCAGAGTTTTTTATCCATGTTATACGCATTCCGTAGATTAAATAAGAATTAGGTTGTCCCATATAGTCTTTATAGATGGATACAGGATGTTCCAGACTTCCAAGTCTTCAACGATGTATTTTATCGTAGTTGGTTTTGCTCCTGCGCAAACTTGTACTATTAACATTCTTTTTCTCTTGAATAATTTGAGACTAACTAAATTGTTTACTCAGTAAGTATGATATCACCCACACGAGCACGTAAGATATCAAAAATTGTGCACATTACTTAATAGAAAGGAGAAAAAACTGTTCATGACATCGCATGGAAAAATGACTCATGGCAAAGGTTCTCAAAATTGCCCTCATATATGTCAAATACATGTTAAAGAACAAGATCATCAAGAACAATTCACAAGGACCTAACCTCATGCATTCAAGCACTAATAAAATGGTTAACCTTGATTTTGGTAACAGTTTAGGATCAAGCATTCCTATCAAGCTATCAAAACTTATGTGGTGGTTTATATATATATATATATATATATATATATATATATATATATATATATATATATATATATATATATGGGTGGGGATCAGGTGACATACAATTTGACATCTAAAAAAACACAATTTCAGTCGCATAACATTTGAAATAAATGGTTCAGATTTGATAAGAGTAATTTGTATTAATTAGCATGCATATAAAATTGAATACCCACTAATTAATACAACATACTATTAATTAGCAAGCATGTCAAATTTGACATCCATGCATGTAAATTTGATATGCATTTAAATCTGAACCATTTATTTCAAATGATATGCGACTGAGATTGCGTATTTTTTTAGATGTCAAATTGTATGTCACCTGGTCCCCACCCTATATATATATATATATATATATATATATATAAGAAAGAATATAAGCTAAGTATTGCACTATAGCTATTGACTTTATTTCTATGGCGTGCAAATCCAAAAAAAAAGCGAAATCGGAAGTGCTAAGCTCTATAGCAGTTCATCGTCACTTACCGCAGAATCATATTAGTTTCAGATTCTAGGTTTCCCAATTTTCCTGGTAAGTAGGATTTCCTCTTGGTACAAATTACATTAGGAAGTAGAAAGCACATGCACTCTAAAATCAGTGATGTGTCCATGTCATGTCGTGTGAGGCATGTATCAGATCAGACACAACACAGACATGCCAAAAATACAACAGGCCACATCAAAATAGGTGATGTATCTACGTCCCCGCGTCTGTACAACATAGATTAGGTGCAATGATAGCTGCTCAACCAGCCATCTTGCCTAACTTCACCATCTGAAATATAGTAACGAAATTGAGTCGACAGATAGATGGTTACAGATGGTAGCAGCAACTAATGAAGGAGAATCTTCGCCACCACTATATAGTAACTACAAGATTGCTGGTTATCCAAAAAAAAAAAAATGGCTGGTTATTATCATATTTTAAGCTGAATGTTACAGTTTAAGCTTATTGTGGTTTACCGAAGGCCAGAAGCATATATATATATATATATATATATATATATATATATATATATATATATATAGTACACATAAGTAGCGGTATTCCAGGTCATCCTAGTATATCCAAGGGAAGGAGAAACCATATGCATACACCTTAGTAAGTACAGTTCCATAACGGCCCACCTTTCCTTCCATTTTCGTAGAGGACAGAGAAATTACTCGCTCAAGCATATCCAGATGATTGACGAAAGAGGAATTTTATATCGTAAAATCTCCAGCATATAACCCACACAACACCCCCCCCCCCACACCCAACCCCCCCCCCCCCCCAAACAACCAACACGACACACATGAAAAGGTATTGTATTACAGGAGATATCTCCAGCTTTTAACTTTTACGTTAGATGGAAAGAAAAAGTAATAATAGGGATCTCCAACTTGAGCAAAACGGATATATTTGCGTAGGCAGGTGTTGTTCATTTGTATTTTGTAATCACAGAAATATCAAAGTATATTCTACTAACCTGAAGTACCCATAGACTTAGAAGTATTTCCAAGCAAAAAAGACCAAAGCCAATCAAGTAAAATATCTGCAATAACAAAGATTGAACATTAGCAATTAGCTCAAATAATAATAATAAAATAATAATAATGTTGTTGTATATATATCTTTGGGAATGTCATTCCTTCACTCTTTGGCGTAATGCCTTAGATATGAATGTCATTCCCTATAACAAATTATATCATCCTACCTCTTCATCTAGAATATTTATAGTCTAGGAAAACTTGGAGGGTGCTCCTTCATTACATGAGCTTAAACTGCAATCCGAAATATAAGTCTACCTAACTGCCAACTGACCACCTAAGTTCAGTTCTATGTCATGACCCTCTCATGCTCATAGTTGAGCCGGCTAGAATTTTGGTACCAACATAAAGGTTTGATGTTAGGTCAACAACGGTCATAAAACTTTATCAAATCTTGTATTGAGCTTTCTTGTGCTCTATAGATGACTCCATTATGATGGAGAATGCTTGGATGATGACGACAATGATGTGTAAATTAGTATAGTTAAACAATCTTAGACACCTATAAACTGCACAAGTACGACTCCCAAATATCTGGAGTAGGCTAATCGAAATATTTTTTCCACCATTAAGAACTATTCCAACTATCGCAAATACTTCATCAAAGTTCAATTATGTCTTGCAGTGAAAAAGGATAAGAATCTAAAAGATAATGAGTGTATACAAATATCTTAGTAAGTCCCAATCCGCTACCTACCGCTACTTAGACCGATACGACCCTGGGGTTTCTTCCCCAGTCAGTTCGGTATAGAAAATTAAACGGAAAAGACCAATCAGCAAGGGTGTAAAAACATATTGAAAATTCTATTTATCGCAGGTAAACTAATCAAACAAAAGTAACTATTATTTCATCCACTTTCAATACTATTAAAAACAACATAAAAATACTTAAAATTATGTCTAAATATATAAAATATGTTTTCTAAATTTTTAATAATTTATTAATAATTATTATTTTTCGATACCAAAGAATCCGATACTCCGAACTGAAACCGGCGATACCGATACTCTTTGTCCGATATCGATTCAAATACTGCAAACCTATATATATATATATATAAGCTACCAATCAAAAAGCATTTAGCCTTACCCTTGCTCAAAAGATGGATGTGAGAACCAAGCAATCCCACTGCTACTACTTAGTTGAGATTTTCAGTAACACAATTTTGAAAAGATAAACAGAAAGGAATATGGCTTGAACTGTTAGAAACGATACGAGGATTGTTATGTAAATCAGAGATGACACTTAATAATATCCATAGAAGGGTTTGTAGTAGTAGTAGTAGTAGTAGTAGTAGATGTTTGTAGGCACAGCCAGAGAAGTGAGTTTTCAGTTTAGCTATAGAAATCCTTCGTCATCACACTAACTAATTTTGATCTTACAATCTAAAGCAATAAATATCTTAGTAAGTGAGAAGGACAAGATAATGAGAAACACACTTTTTTCAGTGAGCTACAATCAGACACTTGTGTATATGCTTGCACAAGATGAATGCAAAACATTGACCAATGTGATCCCAACTACTATGGCTAACTTGAGGTTCAGTGGTTCACAATAGCAAATTTGCTATGCTAAATCAGAATACACGTGATTTAAAGCTCTTAGCAATAATAAATAGTATTAATAATATAACTAAGGAGGTGTAAATAAAACAAATGGAGGAAATGCATTTCTGCAGCCCACTCCAAAATTATTGGGACGAAGACTTTTATTGTGATTGATGTTACCATCCTAAAACGTGAGCATCAAACACAAGCCAAAACTCCCATCAGACTGTTGAATGAAATTTTTTAAGAAAAACAAAATAATTTTCTCAAATTTTATAGTCCACTTACCCCCACCAGTGCATGATCTGAGAAGGTATCAATGGCAGCAAGGATGCCCCTGATTACAGATAAAGAAACTTCAACATCAGAAGAGATTTATGCATGACAAAAGTACATAAAATCACACATCGAAAAGAAAAGGAAAGGACACCGACATAAGAATCAAATGTCAATACAGCTAGCAAGCAAACAAACAAACATAGTAAGCTTCAGCTAAGACTATCTAGGTTCTTAGAGAGTTCGTCTTCGATCTTTTTACTTTTCCTTGGCACATAAAGTTAGTATTGTGTCACATCCCTGTAAAATGCTCACTTTAAGCTGTGTAACAAGAGTAGACTGACAAGAAAAAGAAAGTGCCAATCTGCATAAATTAAAGTTGAGATCAACAACAATGTTGTTAATTAATGAAGACCTTCGGAAGGTTTGCACACAAAGAGGCAGCTTAGCATCAAAAACCACAATTGTGAGCATATAGCAAATGCTAAAGTTCCAGCAATTGAGATTAAAAAAAAAAAATTTGTACCTATATCAAGAAAATGTTAAGTTGTGCCCAAACATCAACAAATTATTACGTTGCCAACTAATAATAGATAACTTGCAACTTTATAAAAGTATCATCAACAAAATGTTGGTCCACCGGAGTATGGGCCTGTTTGGCAAATGGAAAAGTTAGGAGGAAGCTAAAAAAAACTAATGGCTTATTTTCAACTTGATACCCTCAACTATTTAAGTTTTTCATTGAAATCCTAAACATTAATATTATACAAATCACTACCTTCAACTATTTAATATTTTTAAGTCGATACCCCCATCACTTAGGGGTTAGTTTTCAGTCCCAACAAACAAAAGTGGATATTTTAGGACCAAAATACCCCTGATCCTTTTCTCTCACTAGTAGCCATGAGATGGAATCCCCCTCTTCTTCCTCCTCTCCACCTTCCCCAAATCCAAGCAAACCCTAACCCTAATTTATTCTGTTCCATCACTCTTCTTCAACCGCACCTCCATCTTCCCTTCCCCACATAAAACCCTAACCTTAATTATTATTATTCCTCACATAAAAGACAAAGAAGAGGAGAGAGAGGGGAGGGGAGATCGGAGGAAAGGGGAGTGCGGCGACAGTGGCCGTGGTCGGGCTCGAGCAGAGCGGATGAAAAGTGGAAATGGTGATGACGACGGAGATAGGGGCTAGTGGGGAGCGATGGTTTTCAAGGAAGGGAAATGCGAAGCAGTGGAGAGGAAAGGGAGAGAGGCGATGACGATGATAGGGATGATAGTAGTGGTGCTCAAGATTGTGGGGAGGAGGAAATAGGTGGCGGTGATGGGAGCTCGATCCGATCGGAGGAGGAAGGGATAGTAGTTGGTTTCGATAGGGAGGAGGAAGGAGGGGAGCTAAATAAAATAAAAATGAATAAATAATAATAATAATAATAATAGAAACAATAATCATTATTATTATTAAACTTGAGGTATTAAGTGGAGGGTGTGGAGGGTATTTTTGTGATTTCATGTTTTTCATTAACTATGTTAGTATCAAGTTGTCTAACTATAGTTGAGATATCTAGTTGTATAATATAAAAATATAGGGTATCAAGTTGAAATCCTATAATAGTTGAGGGTATCAAGCTGAAATTAAACCAAAACTAATAGAAAGTATGATTTGTTTCCATTTAGTTGTATGTTTAGTAGATAGAAACTGAAATCTAGAGAGAACTTTTAATTTATTTATGTGAATAAAACATGAGAATCCTTCATACGTTTATAGGAGCAAGTCATTACATCATCATTTAGCCCAGGTGATGTGGAACTAAAGTGAGCTATACATTTCAGATATCAATCATTTCTTAGATGATAGTCGAGCAAACAAAGGTTGAGGCAATGGCTTGGTAAGGATATTTGCCACCTAAGCAGCAGAAGACATGCTTTAGGACAACTTTCTTTTCTTGCACTTTCTTTCGATTAAAGTAACATCTCGATGTACCTAGTCCTTGCATAAAAGACTAGATTCTCAATAATATGGATTGCAACCATGTTGCCACAGTAGAGAAAGGCTCGAGAAGAGAGAGCCAAGATCTATAAGGAGTGAGTTGAGCCAAATCAACTCAGAGACAATGTGTCATGGCTCTATATTCAGTCTCAACAGAAGAATAAGCAAATACAGTCTACTTCTTACTCCATATAACCAAATTGACTCCTAGTAAGACAAGGTAATCGTTGGTAAAGTGACGATCATTAACTGACCCAGTAAAGTCAACATATGCAAAGGCAATGAGCGACAATGTAGAAGGTCTGTAGAGATGGTAATGTCCATGAGTTCCCTTTATGTAGCGTAGAATTCTTTCAATAGCCTGAAGTTGAGAGGTCAAAGGATTCTGCATAGAGTGGCTCCCCTACTCGAAGCGTAGGCAATATTTGGATGAGTGACAATAAGATAAATTAGCTTCTCAACCAGTTGTCTATAACGCCATGGGTCAGATAGAGGATTTGAGAAGGATATGATAAAAAGCTCAATTTGGATAATTTGACTTTGGAATTCATAGGTGTGTCATTTGGTCTGCAACCTAGAAATCGTGTCTACCAAAAAAGTTGTCTAAATGGCCCAAGATCATTTGCATGAAAATGAGTGACCAGGGGGTCTTTCACCTTGGAAATGCTATAGCATAATCATCCTCGGTGATGATTATGTCATCGACATAAACAAGTAACATGAGTATACCCTGAGATCTTTGATGTATAAATAAGTAGTACGTGAGCTGCTAAGAACAAACCTAATTTGTTGAAAGACCCTATTGAATTTGTCAAACCACGCATGTGGTGACTTACCATACAAGGACTCTTTAAGAGATGGATTAGACTCCCCAAGTCGCTCAAAGCATGAAGAATACCACATAAAAATAGTCTTTGAAAGAGCACAGAAGGCATCTTCATGTCAAAAGGATTAAGAGGCCAATTCCTAAAAACAGCCAAAGATAGAAGAACTCGAACGAAAATCAACTTAGGCAGCATATAAAAAGGTCTCAACATAATACAACACATACTATTGGGTAAAGCCCTTAGCCACTAAACGGGCTTTAAGCCGATCAGTCGGGCCATCTGAATTTTGTTTAACAGTTAAAACTCTTGCATCCGACCACATTTTTACTTGAAGACAAGGGCACCAAAGTCCAAGTTTGATTAAAGTGCACTACATCAACTTTCTCAACTATAGCAGTATGCTAACCTGGATGTTGAAGTGCTTCCTAAACAAAGAAAGGAATAGTAATGGCAGCCAAAGAAAAAACAAAATGTACAACCAAATGGAGTCAATTAGTGATAAGAAACGAAGTTAAAAATAGTAATATAAGATGTAGGCCTTCATCGGAAGTCAGCAAAGGCGAAGTAGGAACCCATGAATGAAAATGAGAAAGGAAAGAAATACATGATAAAGTGGAAAGATTGGGAGGAGCTACAGAGAAGAGGAGAGGAGTTGATGCACCGAACACATCATTGGAAAAGGGCATCTAGCCACTAGATAGATAAGGCGGAAGAGTAGTGGCAGGGGTAGATGCATGTCAAACAATAAGTGTATCATCAATGTAACTATTCTTCTCCCAACGTCAATCTCCTTGAGACGATTGGTTCCTCTACAATAAAAATAATATAGTCTACCAAGGTCGTCGCATCCTCGTCCTCGGGTACCCCAACCTCGAGCAGATAAAAAGGACTCTCACAAACAACACCCTGGCCTATGGGAAAAGAATCAGAAATGTCTCGTCTAGACTGAAAATGACCACAAAATAACCCACGCCAAGAGTAGCAAGAGCAATCGACATGGACTTGACCAATGTTTAAAAAATCGGCTTAGAAGGCCGCCTAGGTGCTAGGAGGTATATCCTGCCAAAAATTATACCAGAATCGGACCTAGGCGGTATAGAGTGGGCCTAGGCGGCATTTAGAAAAAAATTAGATCTATGATTTTATTTTCAGATTTTTTTAGGGAGGGGATCGCCTCTGCGGACTAGGCACTAGGCGGCGGGTGCCCGCGCGAGTTGCGCCTAGCACTTTTCACAACCTTGGACTCGATATAGGTGAAAGATGTCGTAGGTACACGATAAATCGTTGACGGGAGGATCATCAGAGAAATAGAGTTGTGCTAAGAGAAAACCAGTGAGCCAACGTCCTCAAAAGTAGATGGTAACCTTCCAGGAGGACGCCAACAAGGGCCTCTCGTCATTAGCGGAGACTAGATGAAAGACATTCCATGTTAAAGAAGTCCGCTAAATAGGGCACCAAAGTCCTTCAAATCTTCTCCAAGTGTACATGTATTGAAGGTGTGAAAGATGTCATAAAGTTTCTAAAGATCGTCTTCAGACGATAATAGGGACCGAATATGTGTCCAAATTTTCTTGACAGTTTTCAGAGGCATAATAGAATTATATCAACAAACATTTATAGAGTTAGACAACCAAACAATTACCTTATTATCATTCTGAAACCAAGAGTCATACTAGTCCTTGGAGTCCAATAGTGACTTCATCAAGTGACGATGGAGGCCCTTGAAGTTTAAAACATTTTCTACAACATTAAACTATTGCAAGTAATTATTTGCTCCGAAGAGAGAGAACATTGGACCATTATAAGTAATTATTTACACCAGAGAAAGATCATAGTGAATTGTAAATATGTCTTGAAGTCGACTAAAGAGGAAGAACTAAGAAGCATCAACAGGAACACCATTGTTGTCAGAGGAGGCCATAATCAATGGCATACGATTAGTGCATGCTTGTCCAACTCACCAAGAGACAAAGATCAAAGACATTAGGGGCTGTATAGTTCACCGAAGTAGAGAAAAGTGATAATTTTGGAAGTGGGGAGTTTGCATATACATTGTACACATTGTGTATGTGCGTCATGCGTATGCATATGTTATGAGTTCCTTTGTTTGGATGGTTGTTGAAGTGAGTTGAAAGTGTAACTTTTTGTAGTTCATATGTTTTGTTTATAATAAAGTGGTAGTTAAGAAGTAATATGGATTCCCACTTTTGAATAGAGTTTTTTTAACTATTATTAGTGTATATTACAACCAGAATTAATTAATTATCATTATTATTATTATTATTATTATTCAATAATATAAGTTAATTATCATTATTATTATTCGTTATTTTTCTCATAATTTTTTCCATTATTATTAACTAGTATATATGCACGTGCCTCGCACGTATTTCATACTATTTGGAGAAGCAAACAATAAATAATTTATTTTTTATTAGTTGAGAAGAGCAAAATCTATTAATTCTTTACATCTTGGGAATAGCAAACAACAATATCCTTTAATTTTTTCACACGTATTACCTAACTATCCATATTAAATTTAATGAACAATTTTAAGTAGTAAACATAGATAAGGGTATTTTAGGAACAAAAACTTCCACGGTGATATCTCACTTTTCTTATTATATATTAGTATATAGATTATTTCTCACAAATTTATTATTTCTCGTTAATATCATTATTATTATTAACTGTTATTAATATCATATATTATTTCTCATTACCATTCCCTCTCTCTCTCTCTCTCTCTCCCTCCCTCTTATTCTCTTTCTCCCCAAACCAATTTCCTACAACACAGAAGAAGAAGAAGAAGAAGAAAGAGAAGATGAAGATGCCAACGTATGGAGCTTGTCGTCTCCGGTGAAGGCCGCCGTCTGGAGCACAACGCTCACTGCCGCCCACTTCTCCTTGTCATCGCCGCTCCTATTCATCGGATCCAGTGAAGACCACTACCACTTCTTCCCCTCACTTCCCTAAAAAAAAAAAGTCGAACTGATTTTTGGAAAAAATAGGAACTTTAGTCCCCGACAGAAAGTACAAGCTACTTCTTCTTGTTGGTAGTTCTACCAGAACCAAACACCCGAAGTGGGGGTGGTAGGTGCATATGCACCAAAATCCCCACTTCCACACCCCTCACCCCCAACTTCTGTGAACCAAACAATCCCTTAGAGCAACGTATCGAAGTAGAGCAGCTTCAAAGACGAGAACCAAGCGAAATACCTCAAGCAAGCAAATTAACCAAGCTAGTAACACGGATGGCGTCGAGAAACTATAGAGATCATGCAGGATTGAAGAGGAAGGTGTCTTAGAGAAGCTATTTAAAGACGGCTAAGCTTGAAGTGTTCAAGCTTCGTCGTACGTGTCGATCTAGCTTCGTTGTCGGCTTTGGTAGTAGACTAGCTGTAAGCGGACGTCTTAGCCTTATAGAAGGTTGCACCTTTAGTTCTAGGAAAGTTTGTGTTGAGTTTAGCTTCGTTGAAGGAGTTAGATCCGCCAGAGGCTATGTTAACTTCGCTGGAAGCTGTAGTAGCTTCGTCGAAAGCCAAGTCAGATGTCTGGTTCCCAAGTTCAGCCACAAAAGTAGCTATGGCTGGAGCCACAGAAGTCTGCAAGGAGACTTTCTAGTGCTTACACACAGATAGGGCTTGTCTTACCCTGAGAGGAGCGCGGGGTGGGAGGTAAGAGAACGAGTAAGGAGGAGAAGAGCCGAAGGGGGCAGCTAGGGTTGGAGAGACGGCTAGGGTTAGGGTTAGGATTTTGATGGAGTGGGTGGGAAAAACAAAATTGAGCTAAGGTTCTCTCTAAATTTGCATAGCTCTGATACCATCAAATTCAAAAAGAACTTTTGATTTATTGGATATGAATAAAACATGAAAAGTCTAGGTATATTTACGGGACCAAGTCATCACATAAACTCTTTTAGGGTGTGCTTGGATTAAGGAGGGGGGTGGAATAACCAGAGTTAAGTGGGGTTAAGTGAAGGAAAGTTAAGTAAGAGGGAGTAGAGCCCCTTGCTTGGATTGGAGGGAGAGTTAAATGGGGTGTGTTTAATAACTCTTGCTTGGATTGGTAATTTTGAGTGAGAAAAATTAATAAAAATACAATAGTTACCAAAATACCCTTATTACATGTCATAAATTAAATTTGATTCAAATTTTAATTAGAACTTGTCAAAATATCTTCACAAAAGAGGAAAGTACGAAGAGCATGTTGATTGCAATAAAAAAATGGAGAAAAAAGTCTTGGTATTTTATAGGACAAATAAGGGATATTTATAGCTTTTTAAACAAAATCCCTCAATCCCCCTCGTTAAGCCTCTGATTTTTGGGGTTAAAAAAATAGACAAAATATGGTTAAACAAACCCTCACTTAACCCTCTATAACCCTCCCTCCTAAACTCCCACCCTCAAATCAAGCATGATTTTTATTTTCCCTCACTTAACTCTCTTAACCATCAACCCAAACAAACTCTTAGACCAGGCTTTGTAAACTCTTAGACCAGGCTATGTGAAGTAGGTATACAATAATGGTTAACTGACAAAAATTATATTAAGAAACTTGTATGACCCACCAAAAAAAGAAAACTAATACTAATTCCAGTTTCCACTAAATTTATTATTATTTATTTATTTCTATAAATCAACCACCCACATTTTTTTGTGCTCTTATGTTAACTATTTTTTTCATAACATGTTATCATTGGCTATTAGTTTATATCTTCTAGTTTCTAGCAAACAAACAATCATTTCAATTAGAAACTTAGTTTCTTTAGTTTTCCTATAGTTTCTAGAAACCAATCAAAACTAAGTTTCTTAGTTTCAAAAAGATTCTATTTGCCAAACAGGCCAACATGTTTCTGCTCTAAAAGTTCATCTCTGGGGTAGAAGCAATGCATGCAGAAAGACATTCATCCATAAAACGTCTCAGATAATATTTTACAGTTGCATGTTTCTGCTCTGAAAGTCCATCTCTGGCGTAAAAGCCATGCAATTGCACTCATACACCAATTCCAGTTTCCATCCAAAAAGAAAAGAAACTCATGGAAACTAATATGTTACAATTATGACTAAATTTATTATTATTTATTTATTTCTATAAATCAACCTCCCACGTTTTTTGTGCTAACTATGTTTTATCATAACATGTTATCATTGGCTACTAGTTTATATCTTCTAGTTTCTAGCAAACAAACAATCATTTCAATTAGAAACTTAGTTTCTATAGTTTTCCTATAGTTTCTAGAAACCAATCAAAACTAAGTTTCTTAGTTTCAAAAAGATTCTATTTGCCAAACAGGCCAACATGTTTCTGCTCTGAAAGTTCATCTCTGGGGTAGAAGCAATGCATGCAGAAAGACATTCATCCATATAACATCTCAGATAATATTTTACAGTTGCATGTTTCTGTTCTGAAAGTCCATCTCTGGCATAAAAGCTATGCAATTGCACTCATACAGAAAGACATTCATCCATATAACGTCTCAGATATATTTTACATTTGTAGTTAAATCAGCCATATATATATATATATATATATATATATATATATATATATATATATATGGGTAAACGGGATATGAGCCATAGGCTCATATTCTTATTTCTTACATGAGCTAATGCACATGTGGACCAATAGGAATTGAGTGTACTAGTGCACATGGGTACACATGAGATATAGGAGTCCATTTCTATTGGTTCACATGTGTATGGTTCATGTAGGAATATGGGCCTATGGCTCATATCCCGTTTACCCTATATATATATATATATATATATATATATATATATATATGTGTGTGTGTGTGTGTGTGTGTGATGGTCTACATATTATTATTATTATTATTATTATTATTATTATTATTATTATTATTATTATTATTATTATTATTATTAAATATAATAAAAAAAATTATATATATATATATATATATGGCTGATTTAACTACAAAGGTCTACACACATGTTCACACAAGTTACTTTTCACTGATTGTATTATTAACCATCATGATTGCATTAAAAGATATTACAGACCAGTGTAGTCAAAGGCGCGCCTTGAACTTAGGTGCAGGTGCAGCGCCTCAAGACCCTCCATACAGGGGGCAGTTCTTAAGGTGCACCTAAGGATATAACAGACCCTCCATCATGATTGCATTAAAAGATATAACAGAACAGTGTAGTCAAAGGCGCGCCTTGAACTTAGGTGCAGGTGCAGCGCCTCAAGACCCTCCATGCGGGGGGCAGTTCTTAGGGTGCGCCTAAGGCGCGTCTTTCCCGAGGCGTCGTGGATTAGTAAAGGCGCGCTTTGAAAATTTTAGGCTAAAGAAGAAAAAAACAGAAAAGAAAAGAAGACGCGGGCAGTCAGCAGCAGCCAACACTTTAGGTTAAAAAGAAAAAATAGCAGAAAATAAAAGAAGCAGCAAACAGTCAGCCGGAAAGAAAGAGCAGCACTAGAGTGAAGAACTGAGAAGAAAGAAAAAAAATCGAGTACTTACGTGGCGCTAGTGGCGAAGGCGGCTCCTTCCGGTGAGCCTCTCTCTCTCTCTCTCTCTCTCTCTCTTTGTTTTGACTGATTTTTTAATATGCTTTTTTTTTAAATGCTGTTATTTTAATACTTTTATTTTGACTCCTTTTTTAATACTGTTTTTTCATGTTGTTTTTTTTACTGTGTACTTTAAACTTCGAACTAATTTTTTGTTCTATATTAAAACTTTTTTTAATACTATTATTTTACTTAACTTTTTGGAACTTTGAACACGATTTTTTTAGCCTCTTGAATACTGTTTTTTTGTACTGATTTTTTTTTAACTGAATTATTTTTTGAACTCCATTTTTTTTCCAGATTCCATAATGCATGTTAACCTACACATGGGAAGAATTGGAACCACACGAGTTTATCAATGCAGAAATCTGATATATATATATATATATATATATATATATATATATATATATATATATATATAATTTTTGCGTCTCGCTTCGCTCGGACGTGCACCTTAAGTGTAACCACCCTTTTTTCAAAATTTAAATTTTATATTATTTATTTATTTTTGTCATGATTAATTAATATCTAGATATTTTGACTTGTTAATTAACTTTCTAATTAGTGTTTAGGTTAGGATTAATCTTGGATTAGGTAATATCTAAATATTTTCAACCCACCTCTTCATAATTAAATATCTAGGAATAAACTTGTAATTCCCCTTTCCACCCCCTTCAACTTAAATATCAAGAAAGAGGCTTACATGAGAAGCTAACCACAACACTATAAACCCACCCCCATCCTTCACTTCATTTCTCCTACTTCATTTTCTCCTCCACTTTTCCTTTCCCAAATTTTCACAACCCTACACTATTCTCAAACAACCCATTCCTTATCCAAATTTCTTCCAAAGGAGGAGACAAGCTTGAGGATCATAGGAGGATTAGCAAGGAGCACTACCAAGGAGGATTGAACACACTTCTTCTTCCTACATCATCCTTTTGAGAGGATTGGCATTGGGAGCTCTTCCAAATAGGTGACTACCACTTCCCTTTTAGTTCTATGGTAGGATAATTAATCTAAAATTCATAGAAAATTCACTAATAACTAGGCCTAACTTCTAATGGTGATATTAGGTTCTAATAGACTCCTAGGTAATAGATCTAAGTGTTTTAATTAGTGAATTAGAATACTAGTGGATTGGTATCCACCAAGTGTTTGTGTTGTGTCCCTAAGAAATTTTGTGTCCCAAAGGAGGTGTGATTGTGTCTATGTGTCCTAAATAGGATACCTAGCGTCGTGTCAAGAGACTACTTAAAACGCATGGTTAAATATAGAGTTCTTGCATAAACAAGATTAATAAAGTGTTTTTTAGTTTGGTAACCTATTATGGTTATGTATAAATATACACAAGGGTATATATATATATATATATATATATATAGAGAGAGAGAGAGAGAGAGATGTATATATATATATGTGTGTGTGTGTGCGCGCGCGCACGCTAAAAAGAGGGGGGATGGCAAAAGCAGCAGCAGCAGTAGCACTTGCAGCAGCAGCAGCTACAGCAGCAGTAGTAGCATCATCACCATCACCCTCATCAACTTGATCAAGAGGAGAGTGTGTATGTGATTGAGTGTCTAATGTGAGTGTTTAAAGTGAATAAGATGTGTACTGAGTTTAATGTTTAAGCATAGTTAGTGACTGTGCAAGATACAAGGGAGTATCTTGGGTTAGTGCGTAGGATACAAGTGAGTATCCTAGAGTGTAGGTTGGTGTCAAGTGTCAAGGTAAGTAATAAAATTCGAGTGAGGGTATCAAATATAGGTAAGAGTGTCCAAGTGAATAAATAAGTGTCAAGTCTAGGAGTTGTTACTAATGTGATATTTGAAAATATGTTGGTATCTCAAGGTATTGGGTAAGTGGTCAAAGTATTGGGTATAAGTGTTAAGGTATAGGTAATACCTAGAGTACAATTGCCACGTGTTAGTTATACCTATGTATATTAGTGTTATATATAATACTTGGATGCCATATATAAGTTGTATTGCTATATGTTAAGATATAGGATACTAAATTCAATAACTTATGTTATAAATATATGTATCACAAGTAGGCAATATTGAACCTATTATAAACCTACCTAGTTAAGTTACAACTAGAAATAGGTAATGAACCTAGAAAACCTAACCACTAGTTAGGTAAGTTTATTATTGATTTCCATACACCTATTGATACCGCAACTCATAAAAATATGTAGGTTGTTTGGATTGCGATACGAACTCTATCCTGTATCATCATCTTACTACGGCAAGCGAAAAAATATGTAGGTTGTTTGGATTGCGATACGAACTCTATCCTGTATCATCGTCTTACTACGGCAAGCGAGTACATTCTCTGATTGTTTTTAGTATCTTGATAGTTTCTATACTTCATGTTCTAGTTATGTTTTATTTGAATTCTGACACGCTTGTTACACGGATTGGTATTCTCTGAATCTCAAGTCATGATGGGTTGATTTCCCTGTTGTTATATAGACCGTGATCATCGTGCTTGTATTTAGACCTTGCATTGTGAACTCTGTGTCGTGACTCGAGACCACGCTTACTAGTCGGGGATGTGAAAATACTAGTTAGATATGTGATCAATCTCGTATTTTAGACTATGTTGTAATGTAGACCTTGTGGATGGCTCTCCACGCACTTCATGTATGATTGAGCCTGATTCTTATTTAGACCTTGATTCACCTAAGCCGATCACATGTCGAATGTAGTATTTTAAATCACGTAGATGTTTACTGTTTTTTCTGGTTTACTCCATGTTTGTCGACGTATGCCATATTTACTTTTGTTTACAGTTTCTCTTTACATGCCATGTCTGGTCACATGTTTACAGTCTTTCATGTATTTCATTACTATTATTGTCTTATAGCTTCTACCATGTATTGGAACTGCTTTCATTGAATTGTACTTTCGCTTCAATCTTGACATGGATATGTTGAAAATATTAGGAGATGACATGGAGAACTTATGATCTACATACTACGGGCCTCAGGAGGACCTTCAGGGAGGGTTCGCAGCGCAGTTCTAGACTGCGACTCTTCAGTTAGCTAGTTTTCTATATTTCTAGTATTACCTGGATTTGTCTCCGGTAGACCATGATGTTTGTTTTTGAATTTAAACTATTTGAGTTGTTTTACCTAAACTTTGGACTTGAACTTACACCGTTTTGTTTCTATTGATGGATCATTCTCGTGATATCTTCCTTACAAATGTGAATCGAGTATTATAATTGTTTCATACTTATTGCGTGAGTTGTTGGATATTACTATGTGATTCTAGACAGCGTTCTATCGTCGATATTGCAGCATAGACTGGACGTACCCACGTACTAGTGTCCGATCATCAGGACGCGGGTCGTGACATTAAGTGCGCCTCGGACGATATGGACCCGTTGCGTCTCGAGTGCGCATTGCGTCTTTGACTACCTTGTAACAGACTACATAATTGAGAAATTATGTAGACCATGCAGGTCCTTAAGAACCATAAACAAGGGCAACAATTAGTAACCATTGGACAAGGACAAACGGTGACCATTGGACTAAAGCCAAAAAAAATGACAATTGATAGGTATAATATATATATTATCATTATCAACCTATTTACCAACTGAAAAAAATTACATAAAACAATGACAATGAGGTCATCCCATGAAAAATGGCACATTAAAACTCCTGCCAGGATCTCCAATTAGGTATTCATGAAGTGCTAATAGCAGTGTGGTATGTGTCTCATACAAGGCATATGACCTTTTAAGTACGCAAGAGGCATGGCACATATGCCTTAATTCAGTGTATACTGTATACGAGTTCATGACCTATATTGGGTCAAAGATGGCCAACAACATGAGAGATGACCCGTTAGGCCAATACCTAACACTCACTGAATACTGGCAAGGGATGAATACGATATGCCATTTTACTGAACTTAGATGCAATAACATTGTACACAAATTTTGGAATTCATGAGAAAACATGGATTGCAATCAGTGGGTTAGCCAGAATTTGGATATAGCGGGTCAAAATCGACTAATAAATTTTTAATCCAAAAAAATTATAAAAAATGTAACCAAAAAAATAGCATAAATTAGTCACAAAATATTTTAAAGACAAAGACATAATATAATAGTTGCATTACATCATAACAATAATTGTTTACAAAAACCTCCTACGGGGCTTCATATTTTAAAAATGTTGCAAGATGTCCTCCTTCCCAATTTTTTACCAAAATGACTTGCTCAATGTATGTCACCAAACAATCATTCATAAATGCATCTCTCCTTCAGTTACAAAGCGCATTCTTGATAACTTTCATCGCTGAAAACGCTCTTTCAATATTTGCAGTTGCAACAGACAAAACTAGAGAACTTTAAAAACATTGTTAACCAATGGTATGATTCATTCTTCCTTCGGTCATTATTTTTTTAGTAAGCTCACCAATCCCCTTCAAATTGGAGAACTCGTCATCATAACGGACATCCTCTATAAAGTTCTCAAATTGATTATCCAGTGCCCTAAACTCCATGGATAGAACTTAGCAAATTGAAACATTTTTCCTTGTCAAAAGCCCTAAATGAATCACATGGATCAAGACATGCCCTAAAGCAATTTTCCCAAATCAAAAACTAACTTTTACCCCCAATATATATATATATATATATATATATTGGTCAATTTATTTTTTTAGTGGGCGCAGCTGGCCCTACTTGTCCTTCTCTCCCTCCTCCACTGATTGCAAATCCAATTCCAAATCATTGGTTGGCATTCAAAATTCAGTGAATTCCAATTCTTTCTAGAATCTTGGTTAGCTTGGATTGTGGATTACCTTCCAATTATATCAGATGAAATCACCTTCCCAACATTTAATATTGAGAGATGACGTTAGCATGGTCACATGATATTCATGAGAATGATTTTCAACTCATGGAACAAAAAATCATCATAAAATGAGTGAGAGTTGAAGTTCTTCAATTATCTTTCCGTGTAGAAAAGATGAATTTGAGATTCCCTAGTGAAAATACAAGTCCTGTTCTCATGAACCAAAGTCAAATTGCTCCAAGTCAAGGAAATCAAAATGGCCTAACCTGGGACACACAAACATGGAAGAAGTACAAACCCCACATCAAAAAAAAACACGATTTAATTTATTTAAGCACTAATTTTTAACTCAAACTCCCTCTGTAAATCCTAAATCTTGTGATATATGTTTGCTAGAAAGTCTGGGGAAAGGAATAAATCCATATATGGAGTAAATAACATCTTTCAAAACACAGAATTTGAAATCCACTGAATTTAACAAGCATAAGATTGCATAGTCTATAACAATCGCACATTAAATCATCCATCCCTTTCATGTAAAGGTTGTTGTAAAGACCTTTCAAGTGATGGATGTTGTCCACTAGAATGCATATATTGTCACTTACACAGATATTAAGAATATAAGGCGATAGTGTTCCATTTCAAATTTCACTTCAAGTTCTAAATGAGAGACAGAAAGAGCAGTACATAGCCAACTTATAGATGGTGTTACAGTCCGTTATCAAATCCAAAGATAGCTTGCAAATTACTTCCTACTTTATGGTTAAGAAATTCAACACAATGAAAAAAGTTTTAAAAAAAACTGTTTTAATCAAGTATTTTAGAATTAACAGGAATACGCAATTATGAATTTGTAAAATAGGAGCTATCAAGAGACTTAAGTCAGTGACTTCCCATTAAATACAAATCAACAAATTAAGAGGCTTCAAGAAGACTTACGTCAGCGATTTCCCATGAAAGACAATTGGCGGAGCGATAGCAGCAATGATACAAAAGCCAATGTGAATCTGAACCATAACAATGTCAGGAAAAATAAACAGTTGGTGAATCTGAATCAAAGACAGAGAATATAGATAGACCAAATGTAATTAACCAGCAAGTCAAAAAAACACCATGTATAGAAGGAAAAACCAACCAAACTTCAGTGCGCTGTTAGTCCTGTATAGCAAGAACACAAAATAGTTTAACACAAAACTCAAAATTGAAATCACTCATATCTGCCCATGTAAATAGAGGTGGTACGCATATCTGCAAGGAGCAGTAGCACATACTTATTCTTCCTATATCAGATTATCATGTTTTAGGAGTTTTATTCCCAATTAAACAAGCAGTAATGTTTCGGTTATCATACATAAGCACTTGTGTATGCCAAAATAGGTTCGCCCGTGACAGACCCTCATAAAACCAACCACTTCATGAAGCCTGAATCACAGGAACCTCGGAAATTCCTATTGGGGATTGAAAACCAAAAATAGAACGGAAAAAAATAGTCATCTAAAACTATTGAGCACTTAAACCATACCTCATGGCATTATACAACGGCCTGTACCAAAGCACATATGACAGAGGACATCCAAGCAGAAGATATATGCATGCAAGCAAAAAGATCTTAACACCTGTTTAGAAGTAAGCTTGTCATATAAAGCTTCTACAAAGATTTCCTTGCCAAGAAAATAAACACTAAGAAACAGTTATATACTGCTAGCAAGACCAACACATACCTCCACCCTTAATCCAACAAATGACCACAGCTATCACATTCCACCCAAGACAAAAAACGATGCCTGAAGAAAAGACACCATTAGCAATTAACACTTTAGCAATTAACCATTAGCAATTAACACTTTAACGAATTTCATGACGCCATTAATATTATGCCATATAAGATCTAGAAACAGTGAGTGAATGAAACTGCAGGACCATCCTAGGCCAATACAAGACAGGTTTTAAACAGAATGGAAACTGAGAATATAACAACTTCTGAGCATCAAAGAGTTGGTGGTCCCTGTCAAATGAGAGCATGATACAGAAACTAGTTTAGATGGTTTGGGCATGTGGAGCAGATATCATTGGATCAAATTAGAAAGAGTAATAAGATTATAGTTGGTGTTACTTTGGGACCAATGGACCAAAGTGAATATGAACCGAAGATGTTAAAAAAAAATACTTCGAAAACAGCCTTCCACATGCTTTCAAAATCTGTCCTAGAATTGAACCAGCTTTTTAGGAGGGGGTGTATATTTTACAAGTCACAGTTACCAAACAACCTTTGGAAGTATATATATATATATATATATATATATATATATATATATATATATATATGGTAAACAGGATATGATCCATAATGCTCATATTTTTACATGAGCCATAGGTAGCTCATATTTTTACATGAGCCATGCACCTATGGACCAATAGGAATAGACTCATACATTCCATGTGCACTCATGTGCACTAGTACACTTATTCCTATTGGTCCACATGTGCCTCATATTCCGTTTACCCATATATATATATATATATATATATATATATATATATATATAAGCAGAAGTAGCTATGATAAGCAATCCCAAACCAAGCTTTAATGTAACTGAGGAGATGGATTCTAATAGAGGTGAATGGAAAAAATGGGTTCATTTAGCTTATCCCGATTTGGAGAAAATGGATTTGTTACACACATAGATGTGTGTTAAAGAGAACTCAAACACCAATCCCTACTCTACAGGGATGACAAAAACCATTCTCATACCTTCCAATAATCTACAAGACCAAATGATAGGCAATAACAGGAGGCCTTGTTGTCATGCAACTTAACATAAAGATGTCTAGGCTTTGGGCCTGTCTTTTGAGAGTGTGCGAGCGTGTGCGTATAACTCATTCAGTCATTTGTGTGGATGGGTGGAATAGTTCACTATAGTCCATTTCTTCTCTTCCCCTCTCATTTGTGTAACTCTAGTCCTAATTTCATTGTATCAAAACTGCCACCTTCATCATGATTTCTTCTATCCCTCTCTCAAATGGGTATTACTGCTCCATACGCACCCGACTGCCACCCAACGATTTTTGCCCATCTCAACGCATCCCAACCAATTTCTGACAGCACTTGACCCCTCTGACTACCTCTCCTGGCAACTCCCAATGTCTCCTGGGTATGTTGCAGACACTGCAAAAAGGTGTCCATATCTGTATCGTGTTTGTACCTGTCTCGGTATTCGTGCAACATAAGTACTTTTGTACCGATTTGAAAATTTATATATCCCCCGTGTCGTGTCCATATTCATGCAACATAGTCTCCTGGTCATTTCCGAACACCTCAGGACATCCTTTGACCAGGGGCGGCCCTGGCTCAGGATAGGCTGGGCGACAGCCCAGGGCCCCAAGACTAAAGGGGCGCCAACATGATTATATCTAAAATAGATTTAGTATGTACCATGTACCAATCTTAACACAAAACAGTGGTGGTGTAGTGGTTATTATGTTAAACTTGCACACTAGAGGTTCATAGTTCAATTCTTGGTGGCTACAATTTTTTTTATACTAGTTTCTTTTCTTTTTTCCTTTTCTTTTTTACATTATGAATGGGGACTCCATTTTGGAAGTTCGCCTCGGACCCCCATGAGTTCAGGGCCAGCCCTGCCCTTGACGTCTCTGACCACTTCCAGGACACCTACTACAATGCCTTCCACACAACCTCCCATCATCTCTTCTAAGTTCTGACACGTCTTTTCTTTTCCGATTTGACCTCTTCTTATTCCACAATCACCTGCGGTCAGTTCTAGCAACATCAACAAAATTGAGGACATATCTTCGGCATCTTCCATTTTTAGACCCACCCCCGTCAATGGTTTTTAAATGGCTGCTCCAGACCCAACTGTGGCTTCTGATCAAACCTAGTCAGCAGCATCAAAGTTCATTCTCCAATGAAACCAGAGAGAACAAGGCAAGCTAGCCAGCAGCATCTTTACCAATTGAGATTAACAAATGGATATGTAATGCAAGTGCTCTCCCCTCAATAATCATATCAATCAGTCATCACATAAGCTCCAGGAAGCTGTTAAACAACCAACACATCATTTCAGTGTCAACCTTACTTGTCCGTTGCAATACTATATTGGCCCCCTAATTTGGCGTATCCTACTTTCATGTGATTAACAAGTTCAACAAGCAATCAATATTTCACACTCAAAGTCTTCAATTATTTCAAGTTTCAACCCATAATTTCAGGAAAAAACATCTATTTCGAAACAAGTGAAATCAAAATCTATCTCAAAATGGCTACTATCCTTAAGCCAGCATGCCAAGGGAACAGGAAGTAATACCATTAAATGTTGTTCTAAACAATAATTCTTCATAACATGAAAGCATTGTTGCAATATAGCTGATGCAATCACATAATAGAACAATTGCTTATTCGAATGGCAAAAGCAAAATGTAATGACAGATGCTAGTTTAGTGCACATGTATTACTAAAGAGAAGCTTCAACTTAGTTGTAAAGAAGAATTATAGTTGAGAATAGATTATATGAAACTGAAGAAGAAAGGTAAAAGAATACTTCAACAAAAAGGCAGTAGATACAAGAAATATTTCATACCGTACCTAACCAGCTTGCAAATGCCAAATATTGCAACCTTTGGGCATGGATCGGTATTTCCTTGGCAATGTCATGGTGAATGATCGGAAAAAATGGGGGCCAATTGTTTTCCTCAACAGGAACACCAGCTGTATTTTAAAAGAATCACATTGCCACCCAATAAACCATAATCAACAAGGATAATTATAGCGCAGAATTCAGTCCTAACAACTCCAACTTTCCAGCTTACCACTTGTCACAGCTTCCTCCCTTCGTTTTATATCCTGCAAGAACAAACAAGTTGCTTTCGTAAGCCACTATATCCAAGATTTTAACTTGTAAACAGAAGTGGCACAGGTGTACTATTGTTTATCGGATTCATGGAGGAAATAGAAGTAATTAGTTGACGTCCCTACCATTGCACCAAAACTCTAGAGCTGCAACGATGGTCGAGGGTTATATATATTTATATTTCTGCAATACCAGCTCCTCGCCAATCGAATGC